>JAVTVY010041909.1:0-19507 GCA_036873755.1 Hanleya hanleyi | reverse complement strand
CGATCTCGCACAGACAGCGTACATGGTCAGGGTCCGCACCGCGTACAATGGTTCGGACTAACTCGGGTGGGGCCGTCTTCAATACACGGAGCGTGGGAGCGTGCTTTCGTACTCGCGCAGACATCCTGTACAACTAATGCTAGAACCCACAACTCTGCCCTTTTTATCCACCTCACAGACAAAGTCAACCCTGCTGTGGTATTCATTCTTTTTATTATTCCCCATCATCAAACACACAGACCCAGCTGGGGGCGCCACTGTGGGTGTGTTTACATTATTTTTGCATGTACACGTGGTGGGTCTCTCCGGGAAAGATGCCGGTCCGTAGTCGAAGGTGGTCGGGGGTGGCTTGCTTGAGGTCGAAGAGCATATACCCGTGCTGAGGGTTGTGGCATCTTTGAAGGCTTCCAACGCAAACGGTGTGCGGCCGGGATACATCTGTCTCGCCAGGTGCAGCAGTTGAGTGGTATCTCTCGGGTTTTTGAAGACCACCAGGTAGTGGGCATTTAAGCTGATATTCCGATGTTCTTTGTTTTTTACTGAACAGATTCTGCACAATGTAGATGATGCTGAGCCGTCGATGATGGCTGCCTTTGGTAAAGAGTTGGGTGACCCGTGCATCCGTCTCCGCCATGAGATCATCCACAACCACCAATGTGTCGGGTTCCAAATCGGCCAGGTTGGGTAGGCCTTCCACGAACGTGATGTGGGGCATTGCTGCATACGCTTCCTGCCATTCTCCGTAACACCACACGACTCGGGCAATGGGTGGAGTGTGCTGTCGGCGTGTTGAAGGAGCTTCCTGACGAAGTGCGTTTTGCCGGAGCCCGTCGGTCCTGCGATGACGCAGGTGAAGGGATGCTGCCACCCAGGGTCCATGGTTTGAGGTCTATCCGTTGTCGTGGTAACCCGCTCTTGTAAATTTCGTACGAGTGAACTGGAGTGGTGGTGGGTACAACGTCGGTCGTCGTTTGCTCGCTTTTCAGGGATGATGATGATGATGGATGAGTAGTCGTCGTAGTACGGGTGGTCGTGGTGGAGTGGATGTAGGGGAGTAACTTGAAGGCTGGAGTAGACGTAGGGGTCTGCGTTGAGACGTGCCGTACCCTTGACGTCCGGGTGGGTGTAGGTTGTGGGGTGGTGGTGGTGGTGGTCACTGATGCAGAACGCAGGGTGTTGAAACAGGATATCACGTAGGATAAATCGTAGAACACACCGGTAAATAACGTACCCAGAACTACGACTAGACACAACACAGTACCGATTTGTGCTTTTCGTGTTCTTAACAGTACGGGTAGACGACGTGTACTCTCCATGGTACAGTCCTACACTGAAGGCAGGGGGGTGATAGGCGTTAGCATTTATAGACGTTTCATGTCACGGCCGGACACCCAGGAATTAAAGGAACGAGGCCAACCTTGCCATTTGACGAAATGATAGGGAATGCCACGTCGACGTTCCGTTTTCAAAATCTTCTCCACCGTATAGTAGTCTTTCGGTGTTTTCACTATGGGTTGTAATTCTGTCTCGTAAAACGTGCCTTGCAGTCTCTCGCCTTGTAGATCTTCCAGTTGATAGACGTGGGGTTGTCGAGGTTTATGGCGCACGATGACAAAGTGTTCATCACTCCAGTTGGGTAAATAGCCTTTCTCAAATTGTCCTTTCACTTTACTGATCCGTACCGTATCTCCCCGTTTGTAACGGGGTGCCGTCAAGGGTGGACTGGAAGAGTACAGCGTAGCACGGACTTGATGTTCGTTCCGTTCCGTCACAGTCCGGGGGGCTCGCTGGATACTGCGATGATATGCCCGATTGTAGCCTTGCACCAGTTGAGGGAGTACATCCAGGTAGCGTCGCGTGTTTTGAGCTGTAAAATATTTGTACATCCGGCCTTTGAAGGTGCGATTAAAGCGTTCCACTACCGAGGCTTTCGTCTCATTGTACGTGTGAAAAAAAAATACCTTCTTTTTCTTAAGGCTTGAAAGGGTCGGTTGAGAAATTCTGTGCCTTCATCTGTTTGTAAATACAGAGGTTTGCGCCCCGTCTTGAAAATCTGCTGAAACGCGGCTATGAGATTCTCTCCTGTTTTGGTACGCACGGGTAGGACCCAGGCATATTTCGATAGAATATCGATACAGGTTAATATGTAGCGGTATCCATCATTTTGAGGTGCAAATCGACTCATGTCCACTAAATCCGACTGCCATTGCGCGTCGATCCCTCCCACAATGACACGGTTACGACGAAAATGACGTCGGACAGCTCGATGTAGACTGTACGTATCTTGGGTTTTTAACCAGTCTCGAACTTCACTTCGACTGATCCCTGGGGCCGCTCGAGTCAATGCCCCCACACCACTATAGGCAGCTGCACTCGTTGGATTATAATACAAATCAGTTAATACTTGGTCAATTTCCTTGTTCTCCCGCCGCTGCCGCCCCATCACGCACTTCGTTGGTCTCCGTCCCAGGTCCGTCGATCTCTTCCCGGGGTGATACTGAGTTCGCCTTCCCGTCCGTCTCGTCCCAGGGTGATACTGACCCTCTAGCCGCTCTGCATTCTATACATATAGGCCTTTTTTTTACGACTGTAGGAGGAGCTGGTTTACAGAAACAAAATTCTGCTAGTCTTTCACCCGGTTCAGCGAACGCCTCTTCTATAGCACGAACCCACGCTAATTGTTGAGGGGATCGATCGTCCGGTGATAATAACTGGTCGACAATAGGCATTATTGTCTTGAAGGCTGCCCACAGAGAGGGAGTTAGGCTGATACTCCGCTCATCTTTATACCGACCTAGCCGTATACAGTGGGGTCGTAGGAAATAGACGTACATGGCATTATCCAGGTGAACGATCTCTCCGTTCAATTCCCCGCTGATTACCCGTTTAAACTTATTCCATCCATCACGCTGTAGTGTCACGGGATTCCATAGCATTTCTGCGGGGGTCCAATAAATAGATAGAGCGTCTTGCGCCAGTTTTATTTTATCCGCATACACATATAAGCGCACACTGGGTGTAAGAGGCAGAATGGCTCGTAGTGGTAGCGACATGCTTGCTTGCTCTCTATGTCCAACTGATACACACTCTGTCTCTTTCCCTGGTATTTATACTATTCTGTGAGAGGCGGGTCGTGTGCAGAAAATACTTTATCCACCACAGGCACACTGTGTTGTAAAGCCGTCCATAGTTCGGGATCGAGTGTAAATCCGCCTCGTTTGAGAGAGATCAATCGGGCAAAAAAAGGGCCGCGAAAAATGTATACATCGTGATCCAGGTAGATAGTATTTCCATTCAAATGACCGAATAACACACGTTTCAAGGTCGTCCAGCCTTCGGAAGATAATGTCACACGGGCGGGCTCAGGTGAGCCCCAGCAACGGGAATCATCGTCAATAAGTTCCAGGCGATCTGAATATATTATAATAGTACATCCCGGGGTTAACGTACGAGTCATGATCGATTGAGTGTGCGGATAGAGTATATCGTCCACGTCTGTAATGACAGTTTTCAGCGCCGCCCATAATGCTGGCCAAAGCACAATCCCGTGACCGCCACACTCCTCTAATCGGGGAAAAAATGAAACTTCTCTACTCCGCCGTAGATACACATTCACACCGACAGGCATAAAATCGACTTCGGGTTCTTTGGATTGTAAGACACGTGTCAATTGCCTCCACCCGTCCAGGCTTAAAATTAATTTCACCTCGATCGGGTGCTCTTCGATAAGGTGTAATTCATGTTGATATACAATAAGAAGCACCTTAGACGTGACTTGAAAGAACGCCAGCTCTTTCCCCCGCGATGCCATACTGAACAATGATAAAAATATTAACCCCACACACATGTATATAGAGCGATTCTATATTTTTCATTGTTAACCCTATCTGGCCTGGGGGATTAAAATAAAAAAAAATATCCCTGGGAAATTTAATTTGACACGGCAATTAATTTTTTAGACGCACCCCGAGTGCATCCATTAATAGTCTGGACACCTACGAGAATTAAAAATAAAATATTAGCAGGGTTAACAGCGTCTGGGAAGTGCTCATCATTTCCCAAACAACACGCCTACCGCTGTAAAAATAGTCAAACCCAGGAGCAACTAAAAGGATAACTCTTACCTCCCAAACGTAATAAGGGGGCAAAACTCTGCATTGACAAACTGCATTTTGAACGACCGAAAAACATGAGGAGAGGAGTTTGGTTGACTCGAATAATGAACAGGGACGCAACTCTCTGTGTTTGACGTCAATATTCAAGCGGACCGGTCTAGAATATGCTCTCGCACCGTAAATCCAGGCCCTGTTTGTTCATTTTTTCTACAGTTCTCATGAACGAAACGATCTGGAATTTTCAGGACACACGTATCGAGTGATGCCCGACAAAAAATTTATAGAGATCGATTCTATTTTTCATTGTTAACCCTATCTGGCCTGGGCTTTTTGGGACCTGTCCAGAAAAAAAAATACCCTGGGAAAAATATTTAATTTAACACGGCAATTAATTTTTTAAACACTTCCCGAGTACATACATGAATAGTCTGGACACCTACGAGAATTAAAAATAAAATATTAGCAGGGTTAACAGCGTCTGGGAAGTGCTCATCATTTCCCAAACAACACGCCTACCGCTGTAAAAATAGTCAAACCCAGGAGCAACTAAAAGGATAACTCTTGGGTGCCAAACGAATAAGGGGGCACTACTCTGCAGGGATTTGTGTGTATGCGTGTAGTGATACATTACCCGCTGGTACTTTTCAACACGACCTCACTGCGCGCGTGACTTTGGAAAAATTGCAAAGATTGGCGCCTAGCTTGTGTTTTCGCACGGTAATCCAAGGCTCTGTTTGTTCATTTTTCTACAATTCTCATGATCGAAACGAACTGGAATTTTCAGGGCACGCGTATCGAGTACTCATTGAGAGACTTACACTATTTTTAATGGGGATTTAATGGAAGAACCAGTCGAAGGAGACGCAGGGCCATGCTAGTAGAAATCAAATTATTTTGGCAGCGAGAATTGGACCAATGGGTACAACTGTTGCAGGGAGGAGTGGACGGCCGAACGTCATCAACGGCCACCAATTTACGACATTTATTAGCTGCCGTGAACGACATCCACGTCAATGAAAACAGGTGGTTTGTTTTATTACAGCGAGTGATGGGACAAAGGAACCCCATTCCTACACCGCCTGCTCGTCGACCAGTCCAGATAGTGCTGCCAAGAAGAAGAACTGCCGCCGCCGCCGAGAACATAGCAGTCTTCCCTCTGCAAGATATGGGACCCCCCAACCTTGATGAAGATCGTACGGTGCCACACAGGACAATACCGCCAGCCACCTTCCTGGACCATCTCCCAATTTTTTCTTCATCAGACGAAGACGAAAATGAGGAGGAGGTTGTATATCTGCATACCGTGGTGCCACCGTACCAACAGGAATAATTCCACCCAGGTAGATGTTATTACGGAGAAAGTAGACAGGAAAAACTTCTCTGCAGAAGAAAACTGCATAACAAATTGATTTCCAAACGTCCTTTTCAGGATTTGCGATAATAAAAACAAAAAACAAAAAAATGCTTTCGAAAGAGGATGCTTTTTTCTAACTTGGGCACACACCAATTAAAAGCACAGAAATGTCCCACATTTTCCCCTTTCTTAGCAAACTGCATTCACCCAAAAATAATTTGCACTCACTCACACCGGCAACGCACGTGCTACCAACAAATATGCAAATGAAGGCTGGGGATCGGGAAAGTGAATTGCTGGGGATCACTCACTCACACCGGCAACGCACCTGCTACGAACAAATATGCAAATGAAGGCTGGGGATCGGGAAAGTGGAATGCTGGGGATCGGGAAAGTGAAAATATGCAAATGAGGACCGAAAACAAGTGCAATTGGCCACCATCTTGAAAACCGACTACCCTAACATACAAAAAACAAGCCGCCATCTTGAAACACACACACACAGCCGACTATAAATAAGGTGTACGTTCACACATTTATTAACAACTACACATCATGAGTTTTTTTCTACGCATCATGAGTTTACCACGAGCCTTGCTCACCCATCATCCTAGAGATGCAAGGAATAGGGGTACAGAAGAAGATAGCGAGATAATTACCCGAGAAGAACAAGACAACAACAGAATGGAGGACATACAAGAAAATAACGAGGCCGACACCCGTGATGGAGAACAAGACAGCGGATGGTTAACTACTAGACCTGCAACAATAACCACCTCCACTGCAAACACTGAAAGTATAACCACTTCGGCTGAGATATCACGCCTCAACGAACAAATTATCGACATGAGGGGAGCGATGTTGGAGATGGAGACGACAATCACGGTACTGGAAGATGAGATATCATACCTCAACGAACAAATTATCGACATGATGGAAGCGAAGTTGGAAATGGAGACGACAATGACGGTACTGGAAGAAGAGATTGCCAGACAAAAGAAACTACGACATAGTGAATTGCCGATGCATGGACGCCGGAGAGGTGCTGTGAAGCAAATATACCGTACCTCTCGTGTGACACTATCCAAAGGCCCTTTTGAGGGCCAATCCATCTTTCCGAAAGAGAAAAACTTCTTTTCATATGCACACGAAACTAACACGAGCTCCCAGCATCTTTTTCCCCCAAAAAAATTTTTTTTTTTTTTTCAAAACAATAACAAAGAAAATCTGAAGTGACAAACCCGTCCTTCGGATGGAAAAGTGGTTTTAAATTTTATTTTCAGGTAGAGGGTCGAGTGAGGTATCATATTGAAGCTGACGTGAAATGCTTCACATTGATACCTCACTCGACCCGATTGAACCACTAGGGGCGGCTCTAACGCCAAACATCAATATCAACATCAATCAACATCAATCTTCAAAATACCTTTAGAGGTCCCCCTAGTGGACCAATCGGGTCGAGTCCGGTATCATTGTGAAGCATTTGACGTCAGCTTCAATTGGATACCTCACTCGATCCACTACCACCAAAATAAAAAAAAAAAAAACTTCGTACACCACATGTTGATATCGATGTGCAAAATAACCTTTTTGGCGTTAGAGGCGTCCCTAGTGGTCCAATGGGGTCGAGTGAGGTATCAAATTGAAGGTGACGTGAAGGAGCATCTGATATACTGGGTGTGGGCTTGAATTAGGGTAATTCTGCGCATGCGCGAAGATAATATGAAAAATATCAATCTTCAAAAATAGCCTGTTTGAGGTTAGAGGCGTCCCTAATGGTGCAATCGGATCGAATGAGGTATCAAATTGAAGGTAACGTGAAGGCGCATCTGATAGACTGGTGTGGGTTGAACTATCAGCATTCTGCGCATGCGTAATCTTGAAAACACCTTTTTTTTGGGTTAGAGGCGTCCCTAGTGGTCCAATGGGGTCGAGTGAGGTATCAATCTGAAACATTTCACGTCAGCTTCAATTTGACACCTCACTCGACCCACTACCTGCAAAATAAAAATAATCCGGAAAATCTTCTCCACGTCTCATGCTTACTGGAAAAAAGTAAATGGATGGCTGTGCTGGCTGCGTGGCTGACTGGGTGGCTGGCTGGCTGGGAGACAGGTCAGGTAAGTCAGATTGAATACACCCTGGCCCTAAAAAATGAACTCCTTTTATAGCCCATTGACCTCATTTGCATATTTTCAGCGGACAACAGACCGCCATCTTGAACACGACCACCCCTAACACACACAAACATGCCGCCATCTTGAAAACGACATAGGCAAAGACCTCATTTGCATATTTTCAGCGGACAACAGGCCGCCATCTTGAAACCGACCACCCCTAACCTACAAAAAACAGGCCGCCATCTTGAAAACGACATAGGCAAAGACCTCATTTGCATATTTTCAGCGGACAACAGGCCGCCATCTTGAAACCGACCACCCCTAACCTACAAAAAACAGGCCGCCATCTTGAAAACAGTGGGGAAAAACCCAGAGACCTCATTTGCATATTTTCAGGGGGACAACAGGCCGCCATCTTGAAACCGACCACCCCTAACCTAGAAAAAACAAGCCGCCATCTTGAAAATATGCAAATGAGGACGAGCGAAACAAGTGCAATTGACCTTGACCTACAAAAAAAACAGGCCGCCATCTTGAAAACAGTGGGGAAAAACCCAGAGACCTCATTTGCATATTTTCAGAGGGGACAACAGGCCGCCATCTTGAATCCGACCACCCCTAACATAGAAAAAACAGGCCGCCATCTTGAAAATATGCAAATGAGGACCGTGAAACAAGTGCAATTGACCGCCAAAAAAAAACAGGCCGCCATCTTGAATCCGACCACCCCTAACCTAGAAAAAACAGGCCGCCATCTTGAAAATAGGCAAATGAGGCGCGAAACAAGTGCAATTGGACGCACCTACAAAAACAAGCCGCCATCTTGAAGCCGACCACCCCTAACCTAGAAAAAACAAGCCGCCATCTTGAAAATATGCAAATGAGGACCGAAACAAGTGCAATGGGCCGCCATCTTGAAACCGACCACCCCTAACCTAGAAAAAACAAGCCGCCATCTTGAATAGTACCAATGCACCCAATGACCTCATTTGGACAACAGGCCGCCATCTTGAATCCGACCACCCCTAACCTAGAAAAAACAGGCCGCCATCTTGAAAATATGCAAATGAGGACCGTGAAACAAGTGCAAACAAGTTTTCTTGACCTACAAAAAAAAACAGGCCGCCATCTTGAATCCGACCACCCCTAACCTAGAAAAAACAGGCCGCCATCTTGAAAATAGGCAAATGAGGCGCGAAACAAGTGCAAGTGTCCTTGACCTACAAAAACAAGCCGCCATCTTGAAGCCGACCACCCCTAACCTAGAAAAAACAAGCCGCCATCTTGAAAATATGCAAATGAGGACCGAAACAAGTGCAATTGGCCGCCATCTTGAATCCGACCACCCCTAACCTAGAAAAAACAAGCCGCCATCTTGAATATACCCAATGCACCCAATGACCTCATTTGCATAAAACTCATTAACATAAACTCACGCATGCGCACACACATAGCCACGCCCACAAATGACGTCATCGCGCATGCGCACTGAACCCAATTGGCCCTTCTGTGCGTGCTACCTACTACTCACGACCGAATCACTGAGGCAATGTGCATTGGTCATGAAGAGGTCACGAAAGTGTAGTGCACACGTCAAAATCGATGTTCGGGTTCGACGAAGTCAATCCGACAAAAACAGTGATTTATCGGTGATAGACAACTGCAATATTCATTAAGAATAAATAAACAGGCTTGGTATCACAACGGATTTTCCATTGAAGGGGGTTGAGGACCTCACGAAAGAAAGTCATTGCACTAAACTTCTCATAGCCAAATGCGATTGGCTATATCCGCCTTCCATAGTTTCAGTCGATAAACTGCCGCTGCATGCTCAAATGAGCGGACACTGCTTAGTATCCCGAATAGGTTACACGGATCTGGGATGTCTGACGCCATGGAGAACACGAAGGTACAAGGACAGCTCTTGTCTGTTTATGACTACATAGTAGGTGAGTGCAAAATAATAATAGGTACGATATAAAAATTGTGGTACACATTGGAGAAGTCAACTTTAGCCATATTCGACAGCATCAGCACCAAATTCAAAAAGACAATCGTAGTATACATTATCATAGGCTAGTTTCCTGCAAGAGAGTAGCGGTCAACAATTTTCAATGATGCCGGTAAGACATCATGATGTTCCAAGAATATCAAATCCGTATCGCTTATTAGTATTCTCAATCCATATGACATTCATTGTACACTGAATTCTTCATTTAGGGAATGATATATCTGGGTCAGGCTTTGATTGTGACTGTTCATATCATCATGAGGATATTGAAGTACATGGGTTCATACGGCCCCTAGCCTCGGGTTAAGCGGAATTAGACGCAAATTACGAAACGTAACGCCACAGAGCTTGAACAATACGCTCCTATTTTACTATCAGCATTCGATATGTTTCGCCAAATTTGAGAAACTTCGAGTATAGGCGCTTGGTGGTATATTCCTGTTTTATAAGTTTCTGCAATAATGTTTTGTGACGTCGATTGAAATCGTCACATTTAACAAAAGATCTAACATATGCTACCAGGCGAGATATGTATACGCCATATGCAGGTCCCACTGGAATATTTATATCCAGAAAGAGATAGTTTGCAATGTCGAAATTGCAATCATATCTTTATCATGCTGAACTTGCACAATGTCTGCAATGGAGACATCACCGTGACGTCATCTTGTCGAATGATATATTTTCTGCCCATTGTTTCGATTTTTTCGTATTCTGGATTTGTCTTGAGAAATTTCTGTATGTTCGAGAACCACTATTTCAGAGAAAGGTGGATTTCTGTCATTCGCAATTTACCGTTTATCATTTACAATCATAAGTATGCATATATATATACATGTAGCTATGGAGGCTATTACATTAGAATGTTCCTACCCTTGGTCACTGTTAATACCTGATTAACGCAGAACAGTTGGGTAGAGAGTACGTCGCCTCAACACAACCCCCAGCTGGTAAGGTTAATAGAAGAAATGAACGTAATTTACTCCACATGGGAACATCGTCCTACTCATAATTTGCCGGTTCTGACGCTTTACTATATATAACAGGAAAAATGAATAAACTGTGAAATTAACAAGATTTTCATATTTCGAGAAATTTAAATTTCCCAGGGCTCAGTTGAGACAAAACATACTAGCTTCGTGATGCATCATTTTGTGGATTCATGTATGTGAACATAATTCATTCAAATCGCCTTTTGTCCGTGGTCCGTCGTCCGTCGTCTGTCGTTCGTCCGTAAACAATTCTTGTTATCGCGATTTCTCAGGAACTACTGCATGGATCTTTCTCAAATTTGGTACACAGGTTCCCCTTGGGGTCTAGATGTGCAAGATACCTTTTCTGGTCCGACTCGAAAATTCAATATGGCCACCAGGCAGCCGTCTTGGATTTCTTCATGAACCTTTGTCATCGTGATTTCTCAGGAAGTACTGCATGGATCTCTGTCAAATTTGGTACACAGGTTCCCCATGGGATCTAGTTGGCAAGATACCCTTTTCGGTCCGATTCGAAAATCCAATATGGCCACCAGGCAGCCATCATGGATTTCCCCATGAACCTTTGTTATCGTGATTTCTCAGGAACTGCTGCATGCATCTTTCTCAAATTTGGTACACAGGCTCCTCTTGGTGTCCAGTTGTGCAAGATACCTTCCCTGGTCGGATTCGAAAATCCAATATGGCCACAAGGCGGCCATCTTGGATTTCCCCATGAAACCTTGTTATCGCGATTGCTCAGGAAGTACTGCATGGATCTTTCTCACATTTGGTACACAGGTTCCCCATGGGGTCTAGTTGTGCATTATTCCTTTTTGGCCCGATTCGAATATCCAATATGGCCACCAGGCGGCCATTATGAATTTCCCCATGAAACTTTGTTATTACGATTTCTCAGGAACTACCACATGGATCTTTGTCAAATTTGGTACACAGGTTCCCCTTGTGGTCTACTTGTGCAAGATACCTTTTCTGGTCCGATTTGAAAATTCAATATGGCCACCAGGCAGCCATCTCGGATTTCCCCATGAAGCTTTGTTATCGTGATTTCTCAGGAACTGCTGCATGGATCTTTCTCAAATTTGGTACAGTGGTTCCCCTTGGTGTCTAGTTGTGCAAGGTACCTTTTCTGGTCCGATTCGAAAATCCAATATGGCTACAAGGCGGCCGTCTTGGATTTCCCCATGAAACCTTGTTATCGCGATTTCTCAGGAAGTACTGCGTGGATCTTTCTCAAATTTGGTACACAGGTTCCCCATGGGGTCTAGTTGTGCATGATACCCTTTTGGCCCGATTCGAAAATCCAATATCGCCACCAGGCGGCCATTTTGAATTTCCCCATGAAACTTTGTTATTGCGATTTCTCAGGAACTACCGCATGGATCTTTGTCAAATTTGATACACAGGTTCCCCTTGTGGTCTACTTGTGCAAGATACCTTTCCAGGTGCTATTCCAAAATCCAATATGGCCTCCAGGCGGCCATCTTGGATTTCCCCATGAAACTTTATCGTGATTTCTCCAGAAGTACTGCGTGGATCTTTCTCAAATTTGGTACACTGGTTCCCCTTGGTGTCTAGTTGTGCAAGATACCTTTTCTGGTCCGATTCAAAAATTCAGTATGGCCGCCAGGCAGCCAACTTGGATTTCCCCATGAAACCTTGTTATCGCGATTTCTCAGGCAGTACTGCATGGATCTTTCTCAAATTTGGCACACAGGTTCCCCATGCGATCTAGTTGTGCAAGGTACCTTTTGCGGTCCGATTCGAAAATCCAATATGGCCCCCAGGCAGCCATCTTGGATTTCCCCATGAACCTTTGTTATCGTGATTTCTCGGGAACTGCTGCATGGATCTTTCTCAAATTTGGTACACAGGCTCCTCTTGGGGTCCAGGTGTACAAGATATCTTTTCTGGTCGGATTCGAAAATCCAATATGGACACAAGGCGGCCAACTTGGATTTCCCCATGAAACCTTGTTATCGCGATCTCTCAGGAAGTACTACATGGATCTTTCTCAAATTTGGTACACAGGTTCCCCATGGGGTCTAGTTGTGCATGATATCTTTTTGGCCCGATTCGAGTATCCAATATGGCCACCAGGCGGCCATTATAAATTTCCCCATGAAACTTTGTTATTGCGATTTCTCAGGAACTACCACATGGATCTTTGTCAAATTTGGTACACAGGTTCCCCTTGTGGTCTACTTGTGCAAGATACCTTTTTCTGATCCGATTTGAAAATTCAATATGGCCACCAGGAAGCCATCTTGGATTTCCCCATGAAGCTTTGTTATCGTGATTTCTCAGGAACTGGTGCATGGATCTTTCTCAAATTTGGTACACTGGTTCCCCTTGGTGTCTAGTTGTGCAAGATACCTTTTCTGGTCCGATTCGAAAATCCAGTATGACCACCAGGCGGCCATCTCGGATTTCCCCATGAAACTTTATCGTGATTTCTCCAGAAGTACTGCGTGGATCTTTCTCAAATTTGGTACACAGGTTCCCCTTTGGGTCTAGTTGTGCAAGATACCATTTTCGGTCCGATTCGAAAATGTAATATGCCCACCAGGTGACCATTATGTATTTCCCCATGTAATTTTGTTATCGTGATTTCTCAGGAAGTACTGCATGGATATTTCTCCAATTTCGGTACACAGGTTCCTCTTGTGGTCCAGTTGCGCAAGATATCTTTTTGGGTCCGATTCGAAAATCCAATATGGCCACCAGGCAGCCATCTCGGATTTCCCCATGAAGCTTTGTTATCGTGATTTTTCAGGAACTGCTGCATGGATCTTTCTCAAATTTGGTACAGTGGTTCCCCTTGGTGTCTAGTTGTGCAAGGTACCTTTTCTGCCCGATTCGAAAATCCAATATCGCCACCAGGCGGCCATTTTGAATTTCCCCATGAAACTTTGTTATTGCGATTTCTCAGGAACTACCGCATGGATCTTTGTCAAATTTGATACACAGGTTCCCCTTGTGGTCTACTTGTGCAAGATACCTTTCCAGGTGCTATTCCAAAATCCAATATGGCCTCCAGGCGGCCATCTGGGATTTCCCCATGAAACTTTATCGTGATTTCTCCAGAAGTACTGCGTGGATCTTTCTCAAATTTGGTACACTGGTTCCCCTAGGTGTCTAGTTGTGCAAGATACCTTTTCTGGTCCGATACGAAAATTCAGTATGGCCGCCAGGCAGCCATCTTGGATTTCACCTTGAAACCTTGTTATCGCGATTTCTCAGGCAGTACTGCATGGATCTTTCTCAAATTTGGCACACAGGTTCCCCATGCGATCTAGTTGTGCAAGGTACCTTTTCCGGTCCGATTCGAAAATCCAATATGGCCCCCAGGCAGCCATCTTGGATTTCCCCATGAACCTTTGTTATCGTGATTTCTCGGGAACTGCTGCATGGATCTTTCTCAAATTTGGTACACAGGCTCCTCTTGGGGTCCAGTTGTACAAGATACCTTTTCTGGTCGGATTCGAAAATCCAATATGGACACAAGGCGGCCAACTTGGATTTCCCCATGAAACCTTGTTATCGCGATTTCTCAGAAAGTACTACATGGACCTTTGTCAAATTTGGTACACAGGTTCCCCATGGGGTCTAGTTGTGCATGATATCTTTTTGGCCCGATTCGAGTATCCAATATGGCCACCAGGCGGCCATTATGAATTTCCCCATGAAAGGCTCCTCTTGGGGTCCAGTTGTACAAGATACCTTTTCTGGTCGGATTCGAAAATCCAATATGGACACAAGGCGGCCAACTTGGATTTCCCCATGAAACCTTGTTATCGCGATTTCTCAGAAAGTACTACATGGATCTTTCTCAAATTTGGTACACTGGTTCCCCTTGGTGTCTAGTTGTGCAAGATACCTTTTCTGGTCCGATTCGAAAATCCAGTATGACCACCAGGCGGCCATCTCGGATTTCCCCATGAAACTTTATCGTGATTTCTCCAGAAGTACTGCGTGGATCTTTCTCAAATTTGGTACACAGGTTCCCCTTTGGGTCTAGTTGTGCAAGATACCATTTTCGGTCCGATTCGAAAATGTAATATGCCCACCAGGTGACCATTATGTATTTCCCCATGTAATTTTGTTATCGTGATTTCTCAGGAAGTACTGCATGGATATTTCTCCAATTGCGGTACACAGGTTCCTCTTGTGGTCCAGTTGCGCAAGATATCTTTTTGGGTCCGATTCGAAAATCCAATATGGCTACCAGGTGGCCAACTTGAAACATTGTTATCGTGAATTCTCAGGAAATACTTCATGGATCTTTCTGAAATTTGGTACACAGGTCCCACGTGGGGCCTAGTTGTGCAAGATAACTTTTTTGGTTACGCTTCAAATTAATACGGTATTTCTTAGTTGTGACGTTGCGTCACAAGAGTAAGCGGATCAAACGGTGGGGCATATTCTATATATTGACTATAGAAAATATCCATACCTTCACCTTCTATATCAAGAAGTTCAAATGATTCCGAATTAAATTGTATTTCTTCAAATTTTAAATCAGTTTACTTTAGTCCATGCCATTGCAAGTGAACTGCCCCGCCGTTTCGTCTGCCGACGAGTCGGCTACACGAAGGGACGTCACTCTTGTGACACAACGTCACAACTCGACAACTGTAGACTACTGCATGTTTCGATACAAGAGAGATCATCAGGATTCAGGCACTTTCAAAGTCTCAACAGTACTGCACAGACCGGATCCCTTCAGTATTAAGTTTTGTACCATCTTGCTATTTTCGAGCATGGTATCTTAAAAGAGATAACTCAAACTAGCCCAGTAAACAGAACAGAAATAGCATTCGTTCCTCATTATAAAATCTTAAGTAATATGTTTCATAGCTCATGCGAAAGTGTCAAAGAAATTTGTCTTCGCTTCCCAATGATGACACGTGCGAAAAAAAATATACTACAAAACGAAGATGAAGGATCCTCTGGACATTCACTTTCAGACTAACTTTGCTCATTTCACTTGTACTATAACAACCGACATCAAGTACAGTTTCTAGAAATCTTGAAACTCCTGAAACTTAGAAAGATAATATCTTGGTGTTTTCCAGTGTCCCTTTTTCGATCTTTTTCGCTCAAATTCGAAATTATGCAAAAAAATTACAAATCATTCGTTTGTTCTTAGTAACAATGGACAAAAAGATCCTCTTTCATTAGCTTACAATTATCGGGCAATGGTGGGCGCCAAGATCCTTCAGGATCTCTCGTTTTGTACGGTGAAGCTATTTCTTTTTGTGACTATCCATAACTCCCGTGATTTGAAGCGCGATAATCAGGCAACACGGTAAAACTGGAGCGTACCCTCACATGTAAGCCTCACTTGATTTGCCGGATATATGGGTTCACATAGGACAGTTTTGGCTTGGACAATATGCTATTTATGTCAAAGCGTGATGGCAGATTAATTGTGCCTCCTCCCACCGCTAAAGATTGCTAACACGCGAGACCCAGGTATCTGGGTTCTGCTAGATTACTGTTTCATCTGAATTCAAATTTATCTCAGAAAATCAAAGAGCCTTTACAATTTCATAATAGCGCTAGGTTTTCCAGCATAGATCCCCCTATTTTACTCTCGCTATTCCATAATTTCAGGCATTCTTTCATGTAAGGAGTCACGAGAGAGTTTGTGCATACATGTACAAGATGGCAAGCCTATGGTTGGACATCCCTGCCACAATTCGTCATTTACGAATAATATATACCATGGTATAAAATGCCAAGCCTGCCATAATTTGTATTTACAGGATGCCTGTAATTATTTTGTACAATGGTATAAAATGCCAAGCCTACCATAATTCGTAATTACAGGGTGCCTGTAATTATTTTGTACCATGGTAAATAATCGCCAAGTCTGCCACAATTCGTATTTACAGGATACATGTAAATAATATATACCATGATATAAAATGCTAAGACTGCCATAATTCCTATTTACAGGATGCCTGTAATTATTTTGTACCATGGTATAAAATCGCCAAAACGTGCCTGTAATTCATTTAGCCGTAAGTCGTAAATTTACGCCTTCTTGTTATTTCCACCAATGATATGCGTTTTTACAAATTTGGTGCCGAGTTTTACGCAACCTCCAAACAGGGTTATCTCACCTCCTGTCAGTCGATCGACCCTGCCCTCAGTAAATTATACAGGGTGAAAAAACGCCCTGGCAGTCTCCGCACAGTGAGTCCTGACCAAGCCATGTAACCTTTGTTGGAGATTAAAAGTGCGAGATTATCCGAACTGTTCTGTATCGCAACACCTTGAATTAACCAGAATTAATCAACTGCAGCACATCTGGGGGATGTGGCAGACAAAAGATAACAAACATTCGGTGACTACGGGTAATTAAATAACTGTTCATCTCTTTACAACAACAAGAACAACAACAAGAACATTTGGCCTACATCAAGGCTAAAGGTCGTTCGTTTGAAAACAAATCAGCGATGCTTGTTTTGTCGGAATTAAATGGTCCCCCACATTCACATCTGCAAAATTATATATCCTTGTATTTAGAATGTGGAAAATGACTGTTTTTGGCTGGTAAAATTCAGATTTTGTGAAATGATGTTTTGGTACATGGCTATATGTAAATTGACTGAGGGCAGGGTCGATCGACTAGCAGAAGGGGAGATAACCCTGTTTGGAGGTTGCGTAAAGCCCGGCACCAAATTTGTCAAAGCGCATATCATTGGTGGAAATAATAATAAGGCGTAAATTACGACTTACGGCTAAATGAATTACAGGCATCCTGTAAATACGAATTATAGCAGGCTTGGCGATTTTATACCATGGTACAAAATAATAACAGGCATCCTGTAAATACGAATTATAGCAGGCTTGGCGATTTTATACCATGGTACAAAATAATAACAGGCATCCTGTAAATAGGAATTATGGCATGCTTGGCATTTTATACGATGGCATATATTATTTACAGGCATCCTGTACATGACCAATCGTGGCAGGGATGGCCAACCATACAAGCTCGATATACAGTGGAATCTTGCATTTAATCTTACAATTCAGTTGTAACTTGCTCATGCAGTAACACACTGGGTATACTGGATAACCCGGAGACTTTACACATGTGAATTATAGAGTGCTACTACATCAATCCGGACAGATATATTCTTATAAGTACCTGCCTAACTTTCCTCTCTGAAATTGTCAGCGTAACTACGTCAATCTGGACAGATACCGTTTTACTTACGTAACGTACCTTTGTGGCTTCAGATGAGACCCTCGCTAAAATTGACAGCGTCACTACGTCACTTCGGACAGATACCTTTTTATTTGCGTAACGTAACAGCGTCCCTTCGAAAGAGATCTTCTCTGAAATTGTCGGCAACATTACGTCACTTCGAAGAGAAACCTTTTCATTTGCATAATGTACCTGCGTAATTTCAGATGAGATGCGGTCTAAAATTGTCAGCGCAACTACGTCACTCCGGCTCCGGCCAGATACCTTTTTATCTGCGTAACGTACCTGCATCATTTCAGGTGATACCTCTCTCTGAAATGGTCACCGTCACTACGTCACTCCGGAAAGATACCCTGTAATTTGCGTAACGTACCTGCGTAACTTCAGGTGAGACTCCCTCTAAAATTGCCAGCGTAACTATGCACTCCGTACAGATAACTTCTTATTTGCGTAACGTAACTGCGTCACTTCTTGTGAGACCTTCTCTGAAATTGTCAGCGTCATTACGTCACTTCGGACGGATACCTTTTCATTTGCGTAACGTACCTGCGTAACTTCAGGTGAGACTCCCTCTAAAATTGTCAGCGTAACTATGCACTCCGGACAGATACATGTACCTTCTTATTTGCCTGCGTCACTTCAGGTGAGACCCTGTCTAAAATTGTTAGCGTATCTACGTCACTCCGGACAGATACATTTTTATTTGCGTAATGTACCGGTGTCACCCCAGGTGAGACCTTCTCTAAAATTGTCTGTGTCACTACGTCACTCCGGACAGATACCTTTTCATTGGCGTAACGTATCTGCGTAACTTCAGGTGAGACTCCCTCTAAAATTTTCAGCGTCACTACGTCACTCTGAACAGCAAACTACATGTACTTTTCACATGATAACTTATATCAGTGGAAAAAATAATCTTGATAAACTTTTTATCTCTTGGTCAGCAGAGGTATAACATTGAATTAAAAAGCGGTCAGAACATTTGACAATAATAGGGAGTTTAATATTTTGATCACTTCCGGTGGAGTATGGGGCAGAAAACCTCCATGAAAATGTTACTGTTGGCTTGTGGTATCATGACACAGTAATATGGTTTAAATTACCTTAAACTTTGAACTTAGAAACTAGGACAAGTTTAGTCAACTTCACTAGGGTAGTAATCGATAAGCAAATTTGCAACAGTGGCATAATCTATATATGGCTGATTGAGTGGTAAAAACAAAACCGTTAAAGCCATAACCTGCTTTGATACTTGTCAACTTGTGTCTAATTCCGCTTAACCCGAGGCTAGGGGCCGTATGAACCCATGTACTTCAAGATCCTCATGGTACTCATATGAACAGGCACAATCAAAGCGTGACTGAGATACATCATTCTTTGGATGACGACTTTGCAACGAATATTATGGATTAAGAATACTGATCAGCGATACGGATTTGATATTTTTGGAACATCATGATGTCTTGCCGGCATCATTGCAAACTGTTGACCGATTCTCTGTTGCAGGAAACAAGCCTATGTGTATGTATACTATGATTGTCTTTTTGAATTTGGTGCTAATACTGTTATATGGAATATGGAATAGGTCCTTGGATTATGGACGCGGCTATTCTCTAATGGACGACGGCTGAATTATGAATGACGGATCTGACGCTTGTAACTCGACTAGATATACGTTCCTCCCTAATCC
>JAVTVY010041908.1:0-19118 GCA_036873755.1 Hanleya hanleyi | reverse complement strand
GCCGCCATGAGGCTACCAAGCACGATGGAACCGCCGGGTATAGCTGTACGATATGTAGGCCTACACTGTCGTTTCAGCGCCCAGATCATTTACAGCGCCATGAACGTTCAATTCATGGGCCATCCAAGCGTCCATGCGAAGAATGTGGGCAACTCTTCAAACGACCCAGTCAGTTAAAACGGCATGAGCGTTTGATTCATGGTGCATCACCACGGCATGAGGGACAACTTTCCACTAAAGAGGTACCCAGGAGGGACAGATCCACTGAAGATGAACCCGGGGAGGAGAATGCCACTGGTGATGCGATCACGGATAGCCCGCCTATACCCACAGCTCAGAAGAGCCTAGATATCCAGCTGGTCCCTAGCATCACTGTTTCCAGTCATACGCCTGACAACAACGAACATTTTCTGGAAGATGCGGTGGATGTTCCCAGCGATCTCTTACCCGAAGATCATCCAGTGAGTGAGATGTATCGACGCCATTGGTCCATGATCCGACACTGCTTCCACCGTCATCGCCCTATATTGGACTTGTACAATTTCCGACTGACCGACCTCGCCCGTCTACGCAGCTACGTGGAAGCCATTTTCAATGACCAACCTACATCCTTCACATTAAATGTAGCATTTGGGTACATCTTATGCCATAAGATGACGCGTGAATTGTGCTATTTCTATTCCAGTGCCATCAACCCAGTGTACGACCATCCTTTCACAATCACCAATCGGGCGTCGCTAGAGACGATGTTGACCCAACTGGACACTGTGGATCCCTTGGAATGGGCCTATGAACAGCGTCCCAACACCGAGTGGATAGTGGAGAGGGTCACCAATGTTACGTTCTTCGTGGTTAAACTGACCCACCACCCCCATCGGATGAAAGTATTCACCCATGCACTGATAGATACTCAGAATGCGCAAACAACTATCTGAGGATATGTTTCCTCAACGGTATCCTGGCCTGTCCGATGACGATTAGAACAAACGGTTCAGAGCGAACATGGCCGAAGATGGAACTTTCTGAAATGGCGACTTCTGATTGGACAAGAGTAGCCGAGAATACATCTAACGGACAGGAACGAATATGACAGATGCAAATGGTGGCCTCTGATTGGACAAGAATATTCTTGAATTGTAAATATACCCAACGCGGCTCCCCCAACGTGGGTATGATGTAACATTGGGGAGAATAAACTATATGAAAAAAAATTCTTCTTGTTGTTGTTCTCTTATGTGTGATCATTGTTGTTGTTGCTGTTGTTGTTCTCTGTCCGGTCTATATCATGGTGTTATGTTAGAGTGTTAAGGTGTAACGACGGCGTCGACTGGCGTCACTGCATTTCGAAGAATTAGTGACAATTCCATGGAATATCAGAGCTTCTGAGCTATTTCACCTGGGCGTTGAAGCATTAAGAATGGCGTTGGTGGGCGTTGCTACAAGATGACACCTCACACGACGTATTCGCACCGCGGATGGTCCATCTCTACACCAAATACCATCCTTCACTGCCCCAAAATGCTCACTTTCGCTACTACCGTACCGGGATGACGTCACTCAATGACGTCACAGATGCTGTGGATATCCTCAACGCGGAATACCCCGAGAGCTACAACATGACACCTTCTCAGGGATTTATCTTGACCAAGAATGGTTCCTCTCTACTCCGAATACCTTCATGTACTGCCCGAAAATGTCCACTTTCGCTACTACTCGTACCGATGACGTCACCGATGACGTCACCGATGACGTCACAGATGACGCGGACATCCCTCAAATCGGAATGTACACCCCGAGAACTACAAGATGACACCTTCCAGGACGCATTCGGACTAAGGATAGCCCATCTCGACCCCAAATACCTTCATGTACCGCCCGAAAATGGCCACTTTCGCAACTACTCGTACCGATGACGTCATCAATGACGTCACAGATGACGCGAACATCCCTCAGATCGGAATGTACACCCCGAGAACTACAAGATGACACCTTCCAGGACGCATTCGAACCGTGAATAGCCCATCTCGACCCCAAATACCTTCATGTACTGCCCGAAATGGCCACTTTCGCTACTACTCGTACCGATGACGTCACCGATGACGTCACAGATGACGCGAACATCCCTCAAATCGGAGTATACACCCCGAGAACTACAAGATGACACCTTTCAGGACGCATTCGAACCGTGATTAGCCCATCTCGACCCCAAATAACTTCCTTCGCTGCCCCAAAATGGCCACTTTACTTACTACAACCAACTGCGGATGCGCAGATTAACGCGACATGCATTCAAAAACACACCATTCTGACTCTACCCCACACAAGCTTCACTTTGACACCTCACACGACCCATTCGAACCGTGATTAGCTCATCTCTAACCCAAACACACCCCTACATAGCACCCAAAATGCCTGTTTTCTATACTACGGCCAGACTGCGCATGCGCAGACTATTGAACACGGACCATTAGTGTAGTCAAGTGCTTCTCCACGAGAGCTTCAAAATAAGACCTCACTCGACCCCATTGGACCATGAGTGGCCCACCTAGACTCCAACATGTCCACCCCGTATGGGCCTATACACCCATAGCCATGCAGTATAGGCCTATGGGCCTACCCAGGCCTCGGTGACTTTTTTCAAAAATTTCACCGATTCGCTCCGCAACACTTCCTATCGTGTTCTAAATGACGAGACGAGTAAAATGAGACCCCCACAACCCTACCGCAAATGTATAGAAGTGGGTTTCCCAGTAGGATAAACATTGAACCTATACCCCAGTATGGGTCTATATGGGGCTCGGTGACTTTTTCCAAAAATTTCACCGATTCGCACGGGGACACTTCCTATCATGTTCTAAATGACGAGACGAGTAAAACGAGACCTCACAACCCTACCGCAAATGTATAGAAGTACGTTTCCCAGGATGGTCCTATACCTCCCATACCCCATATAGGCATTTTCCCGTAATTTAGGATAAAGTCCGTATTCCGTATTTTTTTCAGGAAAATTTTTACATACACCCACCCTGGAACTAGGGGAAGATAACTCTGTTGATAGACAAGCCCCGTTAAGCCCGGCAACCTATATACCCTCATACCCCATATAGGCATTTTCCCAGGTTTTTCGATAAAGTCCGTGTTCCGTATTTTTTTTTTCAGGAAAAATTTTACATGCACCCACCCAGCCATCAAACACCCCTTCACCTAGGCTTCACGTTGATACCTCACTCGACCCCATTCGACCATTAGGGGCTCCCCTAGATGCCAAAACGTCTATTTTCATACCCTTGGGCCACCGCGCATGCGCAGAATGACCCTAATTCAACCCCACACCCAGTCCATCAGATGCCCCTTCATGAATGCTTCACTTTGATACCTCACTCGATCCCATTGGACCATTAGGGGCTCCCCTAGCTCCAAAAAAGGCTATTTTCATGCCCTTGGGCCACCGCGCATGCGCAGAAGGCCGATATGTCAACCCCACACCCAGTCCATCAGATGCCCCTTCACGAATGCTTCACTTTGATACCTCACTCGACCCCATTGGACCATTAGGGCTGCCCTAGCTCCAAAACGTCTATTTCCATACCCTTGGGTCACCGCGCATGCGCAGAATGCCGATATTTCAACCCCACGCCCAGTCCATCAGATGTCCCTTCACGAATGCTTCACTTTGATACCTCCTACGACTCCATTGGCCCATTAGGGACTCCCCTAGCTCCAAAACGTCTATTTCCATACCCTTGGGCCACCGCGCATGCGCAGAATGCCGATAGTTCAATCCCACACCCAGCCCATTAGATGCCCCTTCACGAATGCTTCACTTTGATACCTCACTCGACCCGATTGGACCCTTAGGGGCTCCCCTGGCTCCAAAACGTCTATTTTCATACCCTTCGGCCACCGCGCATGCGCAGAATGCCGATAGTTCAACCCCACACCCAGCCCATTAGATGCCCCTTCACATAAGCTTCACTTCGATACCTCACTCGACCCCATCGGACCCTTAGGGGCTTCCCTAGCTCCAACACGGCTATTTTCATACCCTTCGGCCACCGCGCATGCGCAGAAGGCCGATAGTTCAACCCCACACCCAGCCCATTAGATGCCCCTTCACATAAGCTTCACTTTGATACCTCACTCGACCCAATCGGACCATTTTATCTAGGGACTACTTTTTCGCCGAATCACCGCCAAAACCACGGCCAAACCGCATCACCGCGCATGAATACATTTTTTTTTTTTTTTTTTTGCCGGAACTTTTTTTTTTTTTTGTCAACCGGTGAGTGGGTGGGTTCAAAATGGCGGCACCTTATTTTACACACACAACACCATAAGCCGCCATTTTGAACCCACCCACTCACATACCAGGTCAATCAGTGCACGGGGTGAGTGGGTGGGTTCAAAATGGCGGACTTTCAGTAGCCGCCATTTTGAACCCACCCACTCACTATAGGCCACGCCCCCTCATAACGCATGCGCACCTCCCCAATACCGCCACAATACCGCCACAATTTTGGTTCTGCGCATGCGCAGTGAGGCGCTAAATACCCGTTTTGCTCTATATATACTACTTATCCACTACTGGCTCGTTCAACATCCAAACCGATTCTCCAAAAATTTCATTTTAGATAGCATAAAACTCATTTTGAACAATATTTCATTTTGTTTCAATCACACTAATTGCAGGATTTGGGGGCTGCCACGGGTACAAAAATGTTCCCCGTATATGCAACCCTAGTTATTAGCCATTTAGAAATAACACTTTACGAAAACGTTAAATCAAAATATGGAGAAAACTTTGGCGTTGAATTCGAAGAACTGTGGAAAAGATATCTTGATGATTGTTTCATTTTCTAACCTTTGCAAACGAACCTTTACATGCGCTTCGAAATTCTTTGCTTTCACACATATCGTTTATCAGGGAACAAAAAGATATCAAATCTGGGAGTCTATGAGTGCTTATATATAAGGGATATTGTTGCTAATTTTTTCAGGTTAATATATTCAGTACAAGATTATCAGTCCACAGGCCATGGACTAAAAATGCGAACATTGTTTCATGTCAGTGATCCGACATATTAGAGAATGTGCCTTACATTTAATTCCTTTTTCTTTTTTTTTACAAAGTTCATGGGGGTAATCAGGCTTTGTTAGGTGTCAAGGAAATCCTATTGATTGAAAATAATGTGCCCTTCTGTGGCTGGTAGCCACAAGCCTTAAATTGCAAGAGTCTGGTCCGTCATTCATAATTCAGCCGTCGTCCATTAAAGAATATCTGCGTCCATAATCCAAAGACCTATTCCATATAACAATATAGTACTGGCACCAAATTCAAAAAGACAATCATAGTATACATAAAAATATGCTAGTTTCCTGCAAGAGAGAAGCGGTCAACAGTTTTCAATGATGCCGGCAAGACGTCATGATGTTCCAAAAATACCAAATCCGTATCGCTGATCAATATTCTTAATCCATAATATTCGTTGTAAAGTCGTCATCTAGAGAATGATGTATCGCAGTCACGCTTTGATTGTAACTGTTCATATGAGCACCATGAGGATCTTGAAGTACATGTTACGAAACGTAATGCCATAGATCTTGCACGGTAAGCTCGTATTTTGCTATCAGCATTCGATATGTATCGCCAAATTTGAGAAACTTTGAGTGGAGGCGCTTGGTGGTATAGCCCTGATTTATAAGTTTCTGCAACATTGTTTTGTGACGTTGATTAAAATCGTCACATTTAATACAGGATCTAGCAACTGCTACTAGACGAGATATGTAGACGCCATAAGACTGTGCATTGTCTGTGCATCAGCTAGTACCCGGTATTTTAAATTTTGTATATATTATTCCAACGCGTAGGGATTACTAGCTTGCTTTATAGATCTCACTTGTATAGCTTCAATAATGTATGTTTACGGACCAGTTTGGCATTTTTCATCTTGTGAAACCATAGATTTGTTGTTTAGTGACAATGTATACACTATGAATAAGGTATATTAACCATGGCATATACTTCTGTACAATATTCGATGAGAAGAACGAAAGTGCCGTCAGAATATAATGATGTAGAAAGTCAAGCCGCCTATTTGCTTTTTCTTATACCACATCAGAAGACAACTCTTTTTGTACCTGTATACTTTTATAGACGGCGTACAAGTAATTTAAAGATGATTAAATGCAACATTAAAAGGGTGGTGTAAAACCATGCCGACGTACTGACCACCACTGCCTGCCTCTAGGATATACCAGTAAATGCTTTTTGGTCTAATTTAATAGAACAAGATGTGCCAGTTATGTTCTGTGAACAAACGCTTCACTTGTCATCGCGTGAAATTATAAGAGCATTTTCAGACAAAAAAAAACATAACAGTTTTCCAACATTTGAATTAATATAGACTTTCTGACCTGTTGGATTCGAACTACATCTTTAAAGCCAAAAACATTGCCAGAACATATAGGTGAAGAGGTGAAGATGGAGGTTTGAAGGCAACACTTAAACACATTTGTTTATACAAACCTAATTAAGAAACTGAGTGCTATACATATAAGACATGTCACAAGGAAGAAATCCAAATCAAAAAAGCGATTTTTTTATGTCTATTTTCACCATATTTGACCATTTGATCCCGAATTGGCCGTTTACCTATTTTTTCAAAATGTCAACATGGTTTTCATGAAATGTAAGAGATGAAGAAGCAAGTTATGATAGCGTATCACTTCTGCTCCGAAGGTTTGCCTAACCAATTTCTGAGTTCTCCCCCCTGGCCGATACATTAACCTCAAGTGGTCCTTCAAAGCCTTTGGGATAAATAAATCACGATGAAAATCATTCATATACTAGTATTGCTGGACTTTCAGTTACCACTTTGAATGCCATAATTATAACAATCTAAGGTATTTATACGAGGCTTACACACAATTATGTATTCTGCGTGTAATTCCTTTTTTTTTTTTTACAGTCCTAACGTTTGTGCAGTACAAGAGGTCTCCCAAACCAGACAGAGGTTTTTCTCCAACTGTTGGAACTATAAACATTCCAAAGTCTGCGGAAGGCCAACGTGAGTATGTTGTCTATATATTATGAGTTAGCGTAGAGAATTAATGACATACTTGAATAAAATAGATTCTTCATATTCCTAATATGTGTATGACAGCAAAACATGGAATGGTTAACAAAGCTGTGTCCATGTAATGTATGTGGGGCATAGATTGCGGCCAGATTATATATATATACTAACTTTAGCCATGCAAGCAAAGAACTCTATACATTGATATTGAAGTCGAACGGTCAATGCCCAGTTCCAAACCGGAATGGCTTGAAATCTTGGCACCTTAGCAGTAAGTCCAGTCCATTTTCTTGGGGTCAAGCACTCGACTTTCAGTGTCACTCAGCCAACCAGGAATAAGTTGAAAAAGGTGTTGCCTATGAGGCGCCGTTTGTGACAATATTGTCAACGACAAATATATAGAGGTAAAACCAAAATATAAAGTGACATTTGGCAAATATAGCGTGTGGTTTTATAGTTAAAACGATATAAATGAGGCCTATATATATAAAGTAAATTTTTTTGAATATATATAAATATTTTTTGAAAATAGAAATAAACGTCTTAATTTGACGTAAATATAAAGTACACGAACTAAAATATGGTGTACATGTAAACCGGATATGCCCAAAGGAAGCTGCGCAATCGATGTGCGCGCGAGTAATACTGGTTAATCAAAACTGCAACTGGGTTCTGAAGCGAAACTATGACAGCGGTGAAAGCCACTCGCATGTCACAGATGTGGCGAATCATACAATAAGATCACGTACCTGAACATATTTCAGTTCACTGCCATCATGATTTAGTAAAGGCCTATTTCAATTTTCAACAATTACTGTTATCATTTACAATTGTAGATCAGAGTTATCACATCAATTAGATATAAATACATCTACTTATAAATCACCATAAGGTATCCTAGCCTGCAGCCAATATCACGGCCTGTCCCTTTGATGTTCAATCTGCGATTCCACCGGCCAAGTCGCTGGTTGCTATTTGCCGCATAATAACATCAACAGAAGTTGAAATAAAACATACACAGTAGTTCTACCTGAAAATAACGATGTATTAATTATGCGCAACACAAATATTAGGCAATTTGAAATCATACTGAATATGAGCATATTTCATTGATCAGAATATGACCATTCATAGCTTAGTTATAGGATTTGGAATTATATTGTCGTTTTGTATCTTTTATCGTTTTTCGATAATTTCCGCATTTCCAAACAAGACAAAAATGTGCAGGGAACTTGATATAAGTACAGCGAATGTGGAAACTAATGGCTCATGAGGAACCGGTTGCACTATGCTTGTATCATCAAACGTACCGTTCCCAAATTATGAAAGAACCATGGCGCATGCTGTGGGAACCACCAGTGTAGATTGTACTGTTGCGTTCACCGTTCCTCGTTTTCATTAAAGAGATCATTTATTATAGCTTGATACGCTTACTTGATCTCAAATTTGTTAGGTTTTAAGTTAGTATAACGTAATTAGAATAAAATGAAATGTTGATATTCGTAAGCGGTAGGTACTGGGTTCAATCCCCGGGTCATACCAAAGACTTGAAAAATGGAACTTGTTGCTTCCTCGTTTACGCTCAGTATTAAGAGGATAGAACAAGGACTGGTTCGCTCGCTGTCAGTATAATGTGACTGAGTGGGGTGTCATGTCTGCCTACGGCATGATATTTCGGTGGAACAGCACTATAAAATGGCAGCATTAGATCTGCTCTGTTACAACTAGGTACAAAATCCAAATCCTATAACTAAGCTATGAATCGTTATATTCTGATCAATGAAATATGCTCATATTCAGTATGATTTCAAATTGCCTAATATTTGTGTTGCGCATAATTAATACATCGTTATTTTCAGGAGAACTACTGCGCATGTTTTATTTCAACTTCTGTTGATGTTATTATGCGGCAAATAGCAACCAGCGACTTGGCCGGTGGAATCGCAGAGTGAACATCAAAGGGACAGGCCGTGATATTGGCTGCAGGCTAGGATACCTTATGGTGATTTATAAGTAGATGTATTTATATCTAATTGATGTGATAACTCTGAACTACGATTGTAAATGATAACAGTAATTTTTGAAAATTGAAATAGGCCTTTACTAAATCATTATGGCAGTGAACTGAAATATGTTCAGGTACGTGATCTTATTGTATGATTCGCCACATCTGTGACATGCGAGTGGCTTTCACCGCTGTCATAGTTTCGCTTCAGAACCCAGTTGCAGTTTTGATTAACCAGTATTACTCGCGCGCACATCCATTGCGCAGCTTCCTTTGGGCATATCCGGTTTACATGTACACCATATATTTTAGTTCGTGTACTTTATATTTACGTCAAATTAAGACGTTTATTTCTATTTTCAAAAAATATTTATATATATTCAAAAAAATTAACTTTATATATATAGGCCTTATTTATATCGTTTTAACTATAAAACCACACGCTATATTTGCCAAATGTCACTTTATATTTTGGTTTTACCTCTATATATTTGTGTCTGACAATATTGTCACAAATGGCGACTTTATATTTTGGTTTTACCTCTATTTGTCGTTGACAATATTGTCACAAACGGCGCCTCATAGTTGCCCGTACGATAACCCTAATATATAGAGTCCGAAAGTTTAACTATAGTTTGGGGTATAGCTTAGCTTCATGCTAAAATAATTTCGTGCCAGGAAGTTGAAATTACTGGGTCCCATACCGCCTGTCCGCCAGTCTGTCAGATTTCCAATATCTCATGGTCCACATACCCCCATCCACACCTCTTGATCCTCTTGCACACATAAACTCCACTTTCTTGACGTCAGTTATAACTGGCGATGTTCTATGGAATGCAAATTTTCTTTCCGACTTTTGTTATTTAGTTACTTAACTTGTCAACAAAGTGACCGATTCCTCTCACATTTCACCAGTATAACTAAGGGTTTACACATATGTCCCGTACAAAAATTGAGGTCAGTAGGTCAAAGGTCAGAGTCAGTGTGGCAAAAAAAAATTATTAAAGGCTGCACATATTTACAAGTGAATATATAAAGGGTAGACAAAGTATACGAACACAAAATTGAGGTTAAAGCTCAATATCACACATTTGGTCCAAAAATGAAGTGCCAGAACACTGAAATCGTCAAAGTTCAAATGTCAACGTCACATTGCCTCTCCCCCCCCCCCCCATTTTTGAAAATATTGTCTGTGCTACTACTCCAGTCCACGATGTGGATTGTAATCGGACTTCAGGAATACCTCACACTTGAGGTCAGAGTGACAAACAAAAAACGTATTGTGGTCGAAAGGTCAAGGTTAAGGTCAAGGCCAATGGTGATAACATCCGGAAACCATAGTAAATCCCATTTTTGTGAGTGAATGCATTAGTGTCGATGTGTCGGGTACCAAGATTGAGGTCAAAGGGTCAACGGTCACGGTCATAGTCACTGACCACGAGCAACTCTCCGAAACCTGGAAGATTTTGTTTTAATGGCGCTCTTTGTGTTTCATTATTTGGAAATTATTTGGAAAAAGCGACAAGTTAAGCTTGCATGAAATCACCACAAAATTCTTAAAACTATTCCGACATTTGAACCATTATGAAGAATATTAACAACGATAATTACCGTCACGGTACCACGTCTATAGCAATTATGCTCTGGGTGAGTAAATCAATGAGAAACGAAACTGACAGTTGTATTAATTACTTAGCTCCGTCATAAATGGTTATACTAAATACATTCCTGTAATTCTGTAATTCCGCTCGCTAGTTAAAAGCTCAAGTGTCGCGTTTGATATAATGAAACTTCGGCGTATATGATGATACATGTACGTGACGTGTCTGTGTTCTAACATAACTAAATCGAGAAAATCCGTTGGCACTACGGACTAGGTTATCAAACGAAATCTACAAGTCTTTCACTTTTCAGTGAGTTACATGGTCAGTGACATTGACCATTGACCTCTGACTTCAAACATAGTACTGATACATCACTTCCAACTAATGCATCCTCTCACTGTGATTTTCAATGATTTCGTTTTTTCATTATACCTATTGTCTTGACCTTTGACCCATTGACCCCGATAGGTATCTTGTTTGCCATAAGCGTGAGGTATCCTGAAGTTTGAACACAATCCACATTATTGGACTGGAGTAATAGCACAGACAATGTTTTCAACAATTTCCTGCATGGGTTTTTTTTGTTGGGGGAAGGAACTGTGACGTTGACCTTTGACTTGTCTGACCTTTGAACATTTCAGTTCCTGACATATCGTGTCTCATGTATCCACTCAAACGATAATCTAAATTTCGATGATTTTTTGATTTTTGGGCAAAATGTGACCTTGACCTTTGATCTTTGGATCTAAATTTTGTTTTGGGATACTTCATCTTGCCCTCATATATCCAAATTGCGATTTTCAATAATTCCATTTTGTTTTTGTCAAAATGACCTTGCCCAATGACCTATACGCGAGATCTGCATCACACCATAGCTATCCTGGTGAAATTTGAGAGGAATCATTCAATTTGTTGACCAATTAACCCGGAACTAATCAACGAAAATCGGGAGCAGAAGGAGAAAAAGAGAAGGAAACTGGAAAATTTGCATTCCACAATCCATCTCTTTGAATTCCGTGTTTCATTCAGTGGTTGTGTTGTTATACCGACGTCACGGCGTGTTATATATCCTTGGATATGACATTTAACCTAGACGGAATATCTGAACTACAAGTGGTGCGCATGAGTTCATGAAAGGTCAAAACATACAAATCTAAAGATGCAAATCAACCGTATTGCATTATCCGGTTATAGCTTCAACAAATCAAATATTATTATTTTCTTCGACAAATCGAAATCTCTTATACGAATATTATTCAGGTAATATGGATATAGCTTGCGACCAGATCTATTTATTGACACTACTGAATACCAACATGCCATTTATAATATTAAACATGTATATACCTTCCTGTAATTGTTTCCACACAGTTGTCATGCACCAGCTTCGCCACGACACGCCTAACGATCAACATTTCTCATATTCCGAGATCAGGCTGGAGTTAGTAGGCCTAATTCTGAAATCTGTATGAAGCTCGTTATAATCTCACCGCATGTTAGAAATGTTTACCGCATTGGGGTATCACAACAACCTTCACAGCTGACAACCTGTTTTCCACAATAGTATAATAGGCCACGGGCCAGGACTATAAATTTCGCCAATCGTTACCACCTGAGCTGGCAATATCTAGTAATATTTTTTTTGTGAAGAAGCTTGTAAATGTTACCCATATGTGATAGCCCTTGCAGATCGGTGGATAAACAGACGCGCTGTGAAGGCCAGGAAGGACCTAAGTTCAAGATTCCAGTTCACGTCACGAAGACACTGTGCTTTCTAAGAAACCCTGTTTCAGTCCTGAGATATAAGATCGTACATGTCGCTTCACTATAAAGGACCTTGTATCTTTAGATGGGTAAATGACCTCAAGTCAGGTGCAGTGCAGAAGCACCAAAATAAAATACTTTACTACAAAAAATTGTTCAAGTGTCATTGATTACAATATTATATTGTATTCTCAGAAAATTTTCAAGGCACGTAGTCTCATGATTCTCGAGTAACGCGGCCGTAAAATAGTGCATTTGTGCAAAATAGTTAATTCTGAAGTGAAAAGAATTCATATTGTTCTCTGTAAATACATGAAGATAAACGATAACCAGAACCAGATTCGGTCTACGATTACGTTTTGGAACAGCGAGTATGCTGTATCAAGGTGGTTCTGGTTATCGTTTATGTTCATATGTTTATAGAAAGAAATATGAGGTGTTTTCGCCTCAAAATTGCCGATTTTGAACGAATGCACTATTTTACGGCCCTGTTATTCGAGAATGATGAGACACAGTGCCTTGAAACTTTTCTGAGTATAAAATATAATGTTGTACTTCATGCCAACTGAACATTTTCTTGTACATGTAATATTTTATTTTTGGGCACTTCTATCGCACCTGTTCTGGGGTCATTTACCCATCTAAACATACATGGTCCTTTCGACCAATCATTGCGCCCTAACTTTAAGAGGATCCGATATAACTTTATGAAAATTCTAACTCGAGGGAAGGAAGAAAGCGAAGTAGGGATGTACTTCCCTTCTCGAGAGTGAGAATTTTCATCCCTTGATCAAGCTGTTCTGATACTCTTTTGTCCATATAATTTAAATCATTACTTTAATCAGTATTTTAGTAACAATAACAACGATACTCTAAGAGAAATATTGCTGGATCGCATCATGTCAGCAGCTTGTGTCGAGCGTCGTGATTGGTCAACCCGCGTTGCGTGCGCTCATCCCGAATACGTATTTGAGATGAATGATCCCAGCCCGTTATCCCGCATATGTTTTACAGATATATTATCTGGGGAAAGGGGATCCCAGAACAATAACGACTCAAACAGACTCAATCCTTAATATGGATGATGTCCATTTGTTTAATTGGGAGTATAGGGGTCAGATACGACGTTCAGTATTCAGCCGTCGTCCACAAAATAATTTCCGCGTTACTAATGGAAAGAAATCATTGGATATAAATATTGATTCTCGTGCCAACATTGTTTGATATATGTTTGTGATAATTCTGGACACAATTCAAGGCCACTCTTCTGGATTTCACAGCAGCCATTAATTCCAATAACTTTGAACGACTTAAGCACTAAAAAAATATCAAAGAATACGGACATATTACACTGTGAAAAAATTGTGTTGTTTTAACGCAATTTTGTGCTAAAATGGCTTCAACACAAATTGCTTTGTGTTAAAATCAACATGGTCTTGTGTTGAGCTCCATATATCAACACAGAATCTTGTTGAGTTCAACACAAATTGGTGATGATTTCAACATAGTTTGTGTTATATCCAACACAATTCTGATGCTAAAATGGCTTCAACACATTTTTTGCCGCAGTGTATGATAGAATAAGGACAACTGCTTGTATAAATTATTCCCTTTTCAAAAACAAAGGGTTAGACTGAGCATATGAAAATACGGTATTCGCAAGAATGAAAACAGTTCTGGCTATAACTTACGGTGGCCCGTAGGGGACATTCATGTTTTTTATCTTTTAGGTGTTTTTCTCTGACTTTTTCGTGTTTTCCTTCGAATTTTCCGTGTTTTCTTTCGACTTTTTCGTGTTTTTCTTCGACTTTTCAGAGTTCTTGTTCGAATTTTCTGTGTTTTCTTTCGAAAACATCGCGAAATGAAAAAAATTGTGAAATACTTTCCACCGCGGTGGAAAATACTTTCCACCGCGGTGGGAAATACTTTCCACCGCGGTGGGAAACACTTTTCACCGCGGTGAGAAGTACTTTCCGCCGCGGTGTAAAAGTTTCCACCGTGAGAAATACTTTCCACCGCGGTGAGAAATACTTTCCACCGCGGTGAGAAATACTTTCCACCACGGTGGGAAATACTTTCTACCGCGGTGGGAAATACTTTCCACCGCGGTAGGAAACACTTTTCACCGCGGTGAGAAGTACTTTCCACCGCGGTGTAAAAGTTTCCACCGCGGTGGGAAACACTTTTCAAAGTATTCCCACCGCGGTGGAAAGTATTTCTCACCGCGGTGGAAAGCATTTTTCACTGCGTTGGAAAGTATTTCCCACCGCGGTGGAAAGTATTTTCCACCGCGGTGGAAAGTATTCCAACGCGGTGGAAAGTATTTTGGAAAGTATTTTTCGAAAGAAAACACAGAAAATGTAAAAAGGTGAAAAACATGAATGTCCCCTACGGGCCACCGTAATAACTAGATAGAATCTGTTGATATGTTGCTGAAAACTCGTTCATCTGCGGTCCGTGTAACCTTGCACAATTCAATTTTCGTTTTTTGTTTTTGGTTTCTCAAAATCAAAAATTGAAATTTGACCGTCAATTTTCAATTTTCGTTTTTCGTTTTCGGTATCTCAGAATCAAAAATTGAAATTTGACATTCAATTTTCAATTTTCGTTTTTCGTTTTACTTTGCGCAAAAATGAAAATCAAATATTGAACATTGCCTCGACTTGTCCGTTTTTCGTTTTTTGATTTTAACTTTGACGCATCAAGGTTAACTGCGCACGCGCAAGGCTTATGATGTCACTTTCGGTCCGCGGAGTAGTATGGAAAACGCAAATCGGATTGTTTAGGCAGGTGTGGAGCACAATATGGAAAGATATAGGAGTGTCACCACACTATAGATCCCTGGAGCCAGGCATTCGAGCTAGAATATAATGGGCCAACTGCGCATGTCCAGAAGTGAGTAGGCATTCGTGCAGTAGGTGTGAAGCATTATATGGAGAACAGCACTGTTGATACACATATGAGTTTCATTACAGTAGGGTAAAATATTAAAAACGTGGGTAATCATAACCCCAAAAGGAACTTCCCGCGTCGATGCGTTGAAACTTTTGACACCCGCACTTAAAGCGTTTTGACGCTGAACGTTGACGGGCATGTAAACGCTCCAACGATTCAGGTCCCAAAAATAGAAAATGAAGATTGGACCTGAAGCGTTGAAGCAGTCAGACGTCTGGCATCAAACGTGACGTTTGTGTGCTTGTTTGAATCATGGTTTACGGAACGCTGGCCATATACGGATTTCGCGGCCCATCACCGCGATGCTTACTCTTATTGGTATTAAATCTTTGTTGGTATCTTTATGAATACTATATTTCAAATCAATAACAAATAGCGGTTGTGTGCAGGAATGCTGTTCGCTTTTGTAGCGCTCTAAACATCTATTTTTAGAAATGAGAAAATCTAAGACTGCGTCCTGATTGACTCAGGCCTCAATGCCAATAACCAATGACAAATGCGGGATGCCATCTATCCAGACCTGTCTGGTGCATCTTCACAAGTCCAGGTAAATCGTGAATCCTCTCACAGGGTTTACCCGGACATTTTTGATGATTCGAGTGAGTTTTTGAGTCCTTGCCTCAATCTCGACCATTTCATCCCCCGAGGTTATTTTGAATTAGCATGTCGGTATCCCAAGCCGGCGGTTTTTTGCTTTGACTCTCGATGACGATTTCAGCCTGACATCAAAGTTATTGCAGCGATGACACATCTCAAACATTGCAGCTAGTGGTTTGGCGCAATGAGCTTGCTGAGCCTGTTCAATAATTGGTTTGATTTAGAGGATACCCCTTGATCTCTGTTTTATCCAGAACTACCGTGGGCAACTAACCGAGGCAATGCATAGATACCCTAACAAATCGATCAATACACTGGCTCCCGAGGATGGCCTGGTGGGCCACATGCCTCTCACGCTCCACACCTCTTGTACGACACGATTTGCGTTTTCTATTCTACTCGTCATACCGGAAGTGACATCATAACACGTCCACGTGCGAACTTAACATTGATACGTCAAAGTTAAAATCAAAAAACGAAAAACGGACAAGTCGAGGCAATTTTCAATATTTGATTTTCATTTTTGCGTCGAGTAAAACGAAAAACGAAAATTGAAAATTGACTGTCAAATATCAATTTTCGTTTTTTGTTTTTGTAATCCCAGAATCAAAAATTGAAAATTGACGGTCAAATTTCAATTTTTGATTTTAAGATCACAAAAACAAAAAACGAAAATTGAAAATTGACGGTCAAATTTCAATTTTTGATTTTGAGATTACAGAAACAAAAAAACGAAAATTGAAAATTCACGGTCAAATTTCAATTTTCGATTTTGAGAAACCAAAAACGAAAAACGAAAATTGAATTGTGCAAGGTTACACGGACCCTCTGCAAACCATTTTCTATTTTGCTGAGTTTTGATCCACAATCTAACTGGGTTGGAATTCTGACAGTGCTCAAATACATGTCACATGATGAATCTACCCGTGCCATATCTGTGGATTATGTAAGGATAGCGAGGAAATATGTGGGGTTTATGTGAGATGATGTCTCAAACTTGGAACTGTCCAAGATGCGTTTCAGTGGGGTTTGTGTGGGGCTTTACACTGTTTTAGAAGTTCAAGTTTGCCATTATGAATATGGAGAGTACGTGATGTAAGGTGTCAGTAGTTTTTTATGGTTAGGGACCGTTCAAAATTTATCTTGAGGGGGGGGCCGGTGGAAATTCAGCTGATGACCCTAAGTTATGTGTGACCCCCCCTCCTTTGGCTGGAAGGTTACCAGTGACCCCCCCTCACCTGATGCCATATTTATCAATGACCCCCCCCCCCCCATCTCGCCACAAACACACTCCCAATTCCAACGAATCCAGGTCATTTCCCCCAGTGGATATTTCTTCCAGCGGACATTTCCCCCATGGACATTTCCTTCAATGGACATTTCCCCCACCCTATACTTTTAGGTTATTTTGAACATAGTTTTTAAAGTGATCGTAAATCCTCAAGTATGGTTTCCATCAAATGAAAGACCATTGCAAGCAGCGTGGGAAAATATTTATTTTAATTTTTTGCGATTTTGTGACACAGAGTAAACTGCAATTAAAGCATGGTATTCTATGGTGGTCTGTTGCAATCATATTTAGGTCCAGTGACGTCACACTGCCTTTATACATATATTTCAAACTTTGTATGCACTTTCCAGTGTTTGATTCAAGCTTAAGGTGTGTATACTTTGAGTTTCAACACAGACTCACTTTTCCAATGTGCATGTTTCACCAAAATCTGGGAGATGGTGACTCATGAGTGTCAAGTCAGTTTGAATCTTGCATTTAATTTCCCTGATTTTGGAACATGCACATTGGAACAGTGAGTCTGTGTTGAAACTCAAAATATACATACCTTAAGCTTGAATCAAGCATTGGAAAGTGCATACAAAGTCTGAATTAAGGCAGTGTGACGTCACTGGATCTAAATATGATTGCAACAGACCAACATAGAATACCATACTTTAATTGCAGTTTACTCTGTGTAATAAAATCGTAAAAAATTAAAATAAATATTTTCCGATACTGCTCGCAATGGTCTTTCATTTGATGGAAACTTTACTTGAGGGTTTACAATCACTTTAGATAATTTGGCACATCATATATTTTATAGCACATTTTTAAACAATAAAATGGATCACATAGTGATAACATATAAATCATATACATATATATATTTTAACATTTTAAGAAAACATATCACATTGTGGTAAAATAAAAGATGTATTTTTTAACAATATTATTTTGCTATATTTTTTACCTCAGTTTTCACTTCAGTTAGGTTTTATTCTCATCAAATGGCTTCATGACACCGACCTACGAACAGTTAATGTTACGCTATATACCATGTATACATCTTGTATATTGTTTTAAAATGTGCTGACTGTATAATACTGATAGATACTGCATATATGTATAATAACTTATCACTTTGTGACTCAACTATCGTAAAACATCTGGAAATCCTTATATCTTTATATACAGAAAAAACAAATTGCGTTATTACAAAATTATTTAAAAATCATGTTCAAAATAACCTAAAAATATAGGGTGGAAGAAATGTCCACTGGGGGAAATGTCCACTGGGGGAAATGCCCACTGGGGGAAACGTCCATGGGGGAAATGTCCGTACACCATTCCAACATAGCCAGGGGCACTAAATGATGCACTGTGGAATTATATTAAGACCGATTGAAAACACGTTAATAACATGAAGAGCTATTCGTTGATAAAGTGATTCGCGGTATGGTATTATAGTGACAGGGAACGGGACACAGTTCTGCAGTACAACATTAAACTGCGAGAAGCTGGGAGATTACATTCTGTATGATGTATTTATTCGCATTCATCGGTTTGAGATAAAATCATACTGCATCATGATTACAGATAATACTACATACAACGGCTCAGGGAAACAATGAGGTTATGTTTGTTATACTGACCATGGAGCTAAAATAGCTTCATGTACTGACACAGAGATAAACTTTATAAAAATTCGGACGAATCCGACATGATTAATTTCATGCATTCATCATGTCGGCTTCGCTACAAAAACCCTGCAAAAAATAGACGGTGTTTTATTATTATAAAACTATTAAAATTATTTGTTATATTTTATAATATTATCCTCATCA
>JAVTVY010041907.1:0-18536 GCA_036873755.1 Hanleya hanleyi | reverse complement strand
AGGTCAGTTCCGGTCACGTGAACGGAAGCGAAAGTGACCTCACAGAGGTCATATGCTCTCGGTCTTCGACTTGGGAGTAGTTAAACTGAGTGTTCTAAAAATAGATCAACAGCTAGCTTGCTATAAAAGGGAAGCGGTCTGACACTTTCAGCAGACATTCGTTCAACCACTTACGACACGATGTTCACGTGTACTACTCGCTCCAAGTCATTTACACGCTTGCACGACTTACAACGCCATGAGTCTAGCATCCACGACGCTACTGCCCAGTATACCTGCGAGACCTGTGGGGATACATTCAATCGCCTGGATAATTTACACCGCCATGAACGGTGTCTCCATGAGACATCCAGGCATCAATGTGGGGATTGTGGACACCGCTTCAGACTACACAGCCAGTTGAGATCTCACCAACGTGTAATCCATGGACATGCACGCTTGAGGGTTGAGGAACCCGTGATGTTTGACCCCATCCATGAATCTACTTTTCAAGGTGCTGTTGGCGAGTATACGTGTTCGATCTGCAGGAAGTCCTTTAATCGTAAGGATAATTTACGGCGACATCAACGGTCGGTACATAAGGCACCCAGCCACGAATGCCAGCATTGCAGTCGAGTCTTCAGACTTCACAGTCAGTTGATCCCCATCAATCCGAAAGACGTCCACAGTTTGTGTTCCATCCTTCAACATGACCTATACTTATTCTGAGGGTCGGCTTCTGATTGGACAAGAAGAGTCTGAGATCAGCACAGTGAACTTCTGAATACACGGACAATAGCATAAGTGAATTGTAAACACACCCATAGCGATTCCCCCAGCGTGGATGTGCTGTGATGGAGGGGCTAATAAAAAGGATTGACCTGTAATCTTTGCTGTTGTTGTTGTTGTTGCTCTCTTTTTGGGCTAACCAATCAGAATAGTACTTATCACGGACTACACACGTAGAGCTACGTGTAGACGCGCATGTGTAACATGGTCTAACACGTCCCTCTGGATCTCACAAGCCCATTCCTATGGTTGCAGACCCATGACGAAGACCCATCCCTATGCGACTCGCATTTTACAGCATGCGACCGTGGTTAATTCACTCACGGGTTACCGAGCAGCAGTTCGGTGCAGGACATGAGAGCTTCTGGACCTGGGCCTGATAGAAGTCCGGGATGGTAGTACATTCGTGAACATCCGGGCACTTTTACATCCGGGACTTTTACATCCGGGTACGTCCGGGTTCTTGTACATCCCTGACTGTAGAACATCCGGGTACTCCTATGTTGGCCTATAAGAGCCGAAAGTTTCACGGCATTCATCATTTCCAGATCCACAGCCGATATGTTCTCTTGCACAACTTGCTCGAAGCGCTTTCATCGCCTGGACAGTTTGCGTTGTCACACACGTGCATGCCTCGAAGTACCCATGCATACATGTGCGGATTGTGATATAGCCTTTAAGCATCCCAGTCAATTGAGTCGTCACCGAAATGTTATACACGGATCACGCTCGCCACTCTCGAGACCGGATATTTCAGTTTCTATCGGAATGCATCTGAGAAAAGAAGAACCCATGGAGGTCGATTCGCCGCGGATTGAAGAGCCGATGGAGATTGATCTCAGTGTTGAATGAGAGAAGTAAGAGCTTCGAGCTTCAGTATCATGGATTGGCCGAAGACGTTTAGGTTACACTGAACGAAGATTGAACTTTCTGAAATGATGGCTTCTGATTGGTCGATAGGCCGGTCACCTCCCCTCTAACTTCCGAAGAGTCACGGACGTCACCGAAAAGACACGGAGATGACCGAAGAGACACGGAGGTTGCCGAAAAGACACGAAGGTCACTGAAAAACGTATAAAATTGGCAATTTTTTTTACGGCATTCATGATTTCCAGATCCACAGCCGATATGTTCTCTTGCACAACTTGCCAGAAGCTGCTTACTCGCCCAGAAGACTTGCGACGACACGAGTCCTCCATCCACACTGGTACACTATATTCTTGTTTAACCTGCGCACGGTTATTTAATCGGGAAGATGCTTTACTGCGCCACGAACGCTCACTCCACGAGGTTGCGAAGGAACAATGTTATGAATGTGGTCAACTCTTCAAACGACCCAGTCAGTTAAGACAGCACCAACGTTTGATTCATGATCCATCACCACGGTATGAGCGACAACTTTCCACTAAAGAGACACCCATGAGGGTCTGACCTAGTGAAGATGAGCCCCTGGAGACGAATGCCACTGATGATGCGATCACGGAGAGCCCGCATATACCCACAGTTCAGAAGAGCCTAGATATCCAGCCGGTCCCTAGCATTACTGTTCCCAGTCATACTCCTGACAACAACGAACATTTTCTGGAAGATGCAGTGGATGTTCCCAGCGATTTCTTACCCGAAGATCATCCAGTGAGTGAGATGTATCGACGCCATTGGTCCATGATCCGACACTGCTTCCACCGTCATCGCCCTATACTGGACTTGTACAATTTCCGACTGACCCACCTCGCCTGTCTACGCAGCTACGTGGAAGCCATCTTCAATGACCAACCTACGTCCTTCACATTAAATGTAGCATTTGGGTACATCTTATGCCATAAGATGACGCGTGAATTGTGCTATTTCTATTCCAGTGCCATCAACCCAGTGTACGACCATCCTTTCACAATCACCAATCGGGCGTCGCTAGAGACGATGCTGGCCCAACTGGACACTGTGGATCCCTTGGAATGGGACTATGAACAGCGTCCCAACACCAAGTGGATAGTGGAGAGGGTCACCAATGTTACGTTCTTCGTGGTTAAACTGACCCACCACCCCCATCGGCTGAAAGTATTCACCCATGCACTGATAGATACTCAGAATGCGCAAACAACTATCTGAGGATATGTTTCCTCAACGGTATCCTGCCCTGTCCGATGACGATTAGAACAAACGGTTCAGGACAGTGGAGAGGGTCACCAATGTTACGTTTTTCGTGACCAAGCTGACCGACCAACCCATCGATTGAACGCGTCACCCGTGCACTGATGAATACCATAACATGCCGTGCATACTCTATATGTCTACATGCTGATCGTTGACTTGAGCTCAGTAAACACTTGTACCTAATGTGACGGTGCGTTAAATAATAAAACATGGTGTTTGATATTTCAATTTGTTTTGCTGTGAACATACTAAACATACCCAGGGCGGCTCCCCCAGCCTGGGTATGATGTAACATTGGGGATAATAAACTGTATGAACATTGCTGAACTTGTTGTTATTCATGTGGTATAATACAGCACAGATTCGGTATAACTATCTGAGGATATGTTTCCTCAACGGTATCCTGGCCTGCCCGATGACGATTAGAACAAACGGTTCAGAGCGAACATGGCCGAAGATGGAACTTTCTGAAATGGCGACTTCTGATTGGACAAGAGTAGCCGAGAATACATCTAACGGACAGGAACGAATATGACAGATACAAATGGTGGCCTCTGATTGGACAAGAATCTTCTTGAATTGTAAATATACCCAACGCGGCTCCCCCAGCGTGGGTATGATGTAACATTGGGGAGAATAAACTATATGGAAAAACTTCTTGTTGTTGTTGTTCTCTCATGTGTCATCCTTGTTGTTGTTGTTGCTGTTGTTGTTCTCTCTCCGGTCTATATCATGGCGTTATGTTAGAGTGTTAAGGTGTAACGACGGGCGTTGACGGGCGTCACTGCATTTCGAAGAATTAGTGACAATTTCATGGAATATCAGAGCTTCTGAGCTATTTCACCAGGGCGTTGAAGCATTCAGAATGGCGTTGGTGGGCGTTGCTACAAGATGACACCTCACACGACGCATTCGCACCGCGGATGGTCCATGTCTACACCAAGTAACAACCTTCACTGCTAAAAAATGCCCACTTTCGCCACTATTCGTACTGATGACGTCACCAATGACGTCACAGATGCTGTGGCTATCCCTCAAATTGGGGTCTACACCCCGAGAGCTACAACATGACACCTCCCATGACGCATTCGGACCAAGGATGGTCCATCTCTACACCAAATACCATCCTTCACTGCCCCAAAATGCTCACTTTCGCTACTACTCCTACTGATGACGTCACCAATGACGTCACAGATGCTGTGGACAGCCCTCAAATCGAGGTCTGCACGCCGAAAACTACAAGATGACACCCCACACGACGCATTCGGACTGAGGATGAAGCATCCCTACCCCAAATACCTTCCTTCACTGCCCCAAAATGCACACTTTCGCTACTACTCGTACTGATGACGTCACCAATGACGTCACAGATGCTGTGAACAGCCCCCAAATCGGGGTCTACACCCCGAGAGCTACAAAATGACACCTCCCAGGACGCATTCGGACCAAGGATGGACCATCTCTACACCAAATACCTTCCTTTCACTGCCCCAAAATATCCACTTTACTTACTACTCGTACTGATGACGTCACCGATGACGCCACAGGTGACGTGAACAGCCCTCAAATCAGGGTCTACACCCCGAGAGCTACAAGATGACACCTTCCAGGACGCATTCGAACCGTGAATAGCCCATCTCGATCCCAAATACCTTTATGTACTGCCCCAAAATGGCCACTTTACTTACTACAACCAACTGCGCATGCGCAGATTAACGCGACTTGCACTTAAAACACACCATTCTGACTCTAACCCACACAAGCTTCACTTTGACACTTTCCACGACCCATTCGGACCCATAGGGGTCCATCTCTACCCCAAACACACACCCACATATCCCCTAAAATGCCTGATTTCTCTACTACGGCCAGACTGCGCATGCGCATATTGACGCGACATGCATTTAAAAACACGCCATTCTGACTACCCCACACAAGCTTCACATTGATACCTCACACGACCCATTCGAACCGTGAATAGCCCATCTCTAACCCAAACACACACCCACATACCCCCAAAAATGCCTACTTACTATAATACGGGCCAGGCTGCGCATGCGCAGACTATTGAACCATTAGTGTAGTCAAGTGCTCCTCCACGAGAGCTACAAAATAAGACCTCACTCGACCCCATTGAACCATTAGGGACTCACCTAGACTCCAACATGTCCACCCCGTATGGCCCTATACACCCATAGCCATGCAGTATAGGCCTATGGGCCTACCCAGGCCTCGGTGACTTTTTTCAAAAATTTCACCGATTCGCTCCGGGACATTTCCTATCGTGTTCTAAATGACGAGACGTGAAAAACAAATCCAAACAACCCTACTGCAAATGTATAGAAGTACGTTTCCCAGGGGGACAAACATTGATCCTATACCCCCAGTATGGGACTATATGGGTCTATATGGGTCTCGGTGACTTTTTTCAAAAATTTCACCGATTCGCTGCGGGACACTTCCTATCATGTTTGTCTTGACGAGACTAAGAAAACGAGACCCCACAACCTATACCGCAAGTAGGTTTCCCAGGATGGTCCTATACCCCCCATACCCCATATAGGCATTTTCACGTAATTTAGGATAAAGTCCGTGTTCCGTATTTTTTCAGGAAACATTTTGCATGCACCCACCCATGCTTGAAATACACTTCACTTTGATACCTCATACAACTCCATCGGCCCATTAGGGGCTCCCCTAGCTCCAAAACGTCTAGCAGGACCCATACAAGGTCCAGTTTTCGACACTAGGTGACCACATCCCGACGAAATGGCCAGTTTTCGACACCGGATGTGCCGCCATCTTGAACATAGAGTGCACTCCAGAGATTCTTTCATTCGGCATGGAATAGACTATGGGTCCGTTTTTCGGCCACCAGTTGTCGTAAAACTTTCAACCCAAATCACTTATATGTATATATTTTCTGAAAGAGCACGATGAAACTATTATTTTAAGATATACCACTGCTATGTTATAGAAAATTTAAACTCGAACATTCTTCTCCATGCTTGCTTCATTTTTCCTAGAAAACCCCTTAAAAATGTCGAAAAATTGTCAAATTCGGCTCAATTTCCAGAAAAATCTGTAAGAGCGATTTTAATTAAACTTCTTACACACGTTCCCTGGTCCGGTCTCAACTTAAAAAGGCAAACAAAAGTGGGTGTCAACCTAACCGTTTTTTGTCAGCTTTTCTTCCCGTAAATGAGTCCCGATTTTTAGGCACATCCAAGGGGCATAACTGAGGCAGGACAAACTTTACTCCATGATCCCGATCAGCGTGTAGACGAAGCCAGCCCTCGATTTGTACGTACTCGTTTGCAGCGTTGATAATGGTGAATAGGATGGCATTATAGATATAAGCTATTAAGGAGACAAGAAGAATTATGATGTAACAGAACAAGGGCAGTCTATCGTATTATGAAATTAGAGAGGGGCCATTACTACGAAACTGTGGAGGGCAACTATACGTGCCGCCATCTTGGATATGGCCCATAATGCACCGGCTCAAAATACTCGCTTCTGATTGGCTGAGAGCTCTGTGACGGATTTGAAATACTCGCTTCTGATTGGACGAGAGCTCCGCATTGCGTCTGCGCATGCGCAGAATGATATTCCTACCGCACACCCAACCCATCAGATGCCCCTTCACGAATGCTTCACTTTGATACCCCACTCGACCCCATTGGACCATTAGGGGCTCCCCTAGCTCCAAAACGGCTATTTTCATACCCTTGGGCCACCGCGCATGCGCAGAATGCCGATATTTCAATCCCGCACCCAGCCCATCAGATGCCCCTTCACATAGGCTTCACTTTGATACCTCACTCGACCCCATCGGACCATTTTATCTAGGGACTACTTTTTCTCCGCGGAAGCTTTTTCCGCGACCGCATCACCGCCAGACATGACCGCATCACCGCGGATGAATACATCTTTATACAATTAAAATTAATTAATTAATTAATTAATTAATTAATTAATTAATTAATTAATTAATTAATTAATTTATTTATTTATTTATTCTGTGAAAACATGCAAATGTTCGAATCAAGGGAGATAACCCGAAATTTGTCAAAAATCAAAAAAGTGCAAACAGAGTTACCTCCCCCGGCAAAATATGCGCTGTAAAGGGTAGACACTACTACTCCCCCCCCCCTATTTTTAGACGAATTCGGATCGCTAGCAATACATATATGTATACTATCATTTGTTTTCAGAACTGATGAGTTAATACAGACAGCAATAAGAGAGAACTTCAAAGACTGTACCGTTCTAACTATCGCCCATCGTCTTAAAACCGTACTGGATTCAGACAGAATCATGGTGAATATATATCTTGTTTTTGCTATCCAATGGACCATTTTCAGCAGAATCCTTCTCCAGTTCTCAGCGTGAATGCGTAACTCCCGTTGATGGGTGATTCCCTTTTACTAAACGTGACTGCCTAATTACGTCTTTATTTTTCAGTGTAACTGCGTAACTCCACAGGGGCTCGTTACCGTTGTTAATTGGTTAAATAGGTTGATTATAGGGGGGGGGTCGAGGTCGGTAATAAAAGTACCGACCTCGACTCCTATAATCAACCTGTTTAACCAATTAACAACGGTAACGAGCCCCTGTGCGTAACTCCGGCGTTGGACAATGTATTATTTTCTCAGCCTAACTGCATAATTCCGGCTATAGAGCTAACATACTAAAAAGAAAATACCGCATCTACAGGGGCAGAGAAAGCTGGATTTACGCAGTTATGTTGGGTAAAAGAGAAAGTGTCCGACGACGTTAAACAGGAAAGCTAAATGAAAATTAATCGTCCATCAATGAAGTCATTCATTTACGCCGAGACATTTTGGAAGGTTCTGATAAAGATGGACCGGCGTAAAAGTGAGCAGTAGGAAGGAAAAGGAAAGAGTTTGACGAAGCTACACAATTACGACGAGAAAAAGGTATTTATCGCTGGAGTTACCCAGTTGCGCTGGGTAGAATATTAGGTGTACATTGCCGGAGCCACGATGCGAAAAAAAAAAAGACAAAATATCAGACGAAGTTATAATTACGCAGCTGAAATTGTTCAGTTACCATGAAGTGCAATATTATATTGTATACTCAGAAATTCTCGAGTAACAGGGTCGTGAAGTAGTGCATTCGTGCAAAATCTTCAATTTTGAGGCGAAACACCTCATATTTCTTTCTATAAAAATATGAAGATAAACGATGACCAGAACCAGCTTGATACAGCATACTCGCTGTTCAAGGACGTTGTAGTAGACCAAATCTGGTTCTGGTTATCTTTTATCTTCATATGTTTACAGAATACAATAGGAATTGTTTTCACCCCAGAATCAACTATTTTGCACGAATGCACTACTTCACAACCATGTTACTTGAAAATCATGAGACTCAGTGCCTTGCATTTTTTCTGAGTATACAATATAATATTGTACTGTATGCCAACTGAACGATTTTTTGTAGTGGAAGTGTTTTATTTTGGTGCTTCGGTATTGCACCTGACCTGGGGCCGTTACCCATCTAAAGATACAAGGTCCTTTCTATGAATCAAAATGGAAAATTAATATCTATTAATAAATACTGTCCAATGCCCCCATTGCCGTGAGGGAGAGAAGTCAATGCCTTTTAAATGTACATTAGTTATGATTCTCAATAGGTTAATTCATCAAACTAGCCGAATTAATTATAAGTTAGAGCAAAGTAATCTCTAAAAGTCGCTCCGTAATCTTGAATTCAATGGTCAGTGGTTCTGAGAGTAAGGACCGTGGATTCGACTTCCACTGAAGGCTACTACATTTTTTATTCCGAAAAATTTCCATATACTAACATCGCGGCGGTCGGGCGGAATTCCATGTCAAATTTTCATTTTTACGTCATGAAACTGATTTTGCAGACTGGCATTCAATGAGGGTAAATTTGGGAGCATTTTGGAGGTAACAACTTCGCAGTTTAGAGTGGTTAGAATTTCACTGATATTATTCTTCCTCAAAAAATATATTGCAACAGCTGGAGAAAGTCTGAAGCTTCAAATACTATTTTCCAAGAGATGCGCCACCACAGCTCAGCTGACAAACAAAAATAGTGAGAAATGCGTAATCACACAAAGTAATATCACCGTATTGGAAAAGATGTATTCAATGGAACCCATCTACTCCCCTTCCTCCCCTAGGCTTCCCATTCCTAAAACAGTTATGGCACGTAATATTCTGCTATTTAGCTTGGATGAATAGTTTGTCTGCCTATGTTCCCCGATGGCTATATCTTAGTTACTATGTGGTTTTATACCTTTACTTTGCTCATTTCTATCGGTGAATTTTTAGTTTCAAGACTTCTACCGGCGTTCTCAATCTGAAAGAATCGATAAATTCACCTATAGGCTACATTTCGTTTTCTGAAGGTATGTTTCATTTTACTGTAGGTAATTGCTAACGGGAAAATACAGGAGTTCGACACTCTCAACGCTCTCCTGGAGAAAGATGACAGCGAGTTCCTGAAAATGTTGAATGCCTCAGGAAACGACAATGAAGCTGACCGCAGCATTGATGGCACTATCTCTCTTCGGCAAATATCAAGAGATGAAGCTGCAGGTGTGAGTGCGCTTCCTCGTACATCAACAAATCAGGAGACAACTTATGATGAGATAACTAATGACACAACTGATGAGATAACTAATGACACAACTGATGAGATAACTAATGACACAACTGATGAGATAACTAATGACACAACTGACGAGATAACTAATGACACAACTGATGAGATAACTAATGGTAACGTTGATAATGAAATCACGATACCTGATGAGCTGCATGAAGTAACACGATTATGAAGGCATGGTGTGTAATATGTATCTTCCAAGAGAGGCAAAACTCGGTTATTTAGTATCGCTCCACTAACATCGATCATATCACACAATTAGTACATCACATGATAAATTCTAGAGTAAAGATTGGGTAACCACACGACTACTATCCTGTGACGTTGTTACTCGGAGTTATGCCCCTTCGATCATGCTGACAGGTGGCGCAATTTCATCAAGCAGAAGCCCAGCTGTCAAAATGTCAGAATCGATAAAGCTCATATTACAGAATATGACAGAATGTTGTTCATGAATAAAGCATCGTCTGTTAATTGCAATATAATATGCTTTACTTATTTATTTTAATCTGCATCCGGTATACTTAAAGTTGATATATTCGGTAAAAAAGTGTGAAAAGGTCATGTGACGCACTAAACCCTCTCTTCGGTCGCCCGGGCACTATTCTTCCCTCAACAGCACTATGAAAGCATAGTGCCCGCAAGAACAGTCGATAATAGGTAATTATGACACTGATTTAAGGACACTATTTCCCTACAGCAGTTAGATTAAAAACGTGGAACAACCCTTGAAGTGATTCTTGTATATTCATGTTGGGAGTTATCTCCCCTTGATCGTTGCATTCCTACATTGATCGCAATAAAATCGTATCGTATCGTAACGACCAGGATTGTGAGAGCATTGGTTATTCCCTAAAACGAGTGAAATTATATACCGGTATGTAAGTGAGGCTTAAGGGTATTTTTTTTTTTTTTTTTTTTTAACTTTGTTTCATTAATATTCTAGATGCGATTTTCATCCAAAATTAGGTTGTACCAGGGCATTAAAGAAGGAATACATTATATAAATGTGCACAATAATTTATTTCGTCCCGCGGTATACGTTTGCCCCGAACTTGTCTGGCAAAAACAATCGCTCTCTTTGGCATCTGGCGATGGGTCATGTAGGAGGAAGTGACGTGAATTTACAAGAATTCTAAATGTGGGCAATTAGAATTTTCCTAAATGGGCAACTGGTCGGTGACCGTTCCATTTGCTAACTTGTCAAGTCACGTTGAAAAGCGGTATCACCTCTTTCATGAACTACATCCCTTCTTCTGTTTCGCTTTCGCAGTGACTGACACAGTGGAGGTAAGGTATGTGCAATGTATTTGGGTCCACGCCATCGATGACGGCAATGGTTCCACAAATGTCTACATGCAATACATATTTCCTAACTAAAACAGTCTATGATACAGTATCGGCAGAAATTTGTTTGGCAGAAACTTCCGGGTTTTTCAATGCATTTTGCTGAGAAGCAACAGGAACTTGATGTGATGTTTAGCACTGTAATATATCACTTGTCTTTATCGTGTCTTGTGTGCTGTCCTCGGTGTTTTATAGGGTGGATGGAGGGTGTCTGGCTCCATGCTGTTTCAAAGATTTCTTCTTTGAAATAGCAGGAACGCAATATAGCTGAAATATTGTTGAAGGCGACGTTAAATTCTATTCACTCGTTCACTCACTTGTCAACTTGTCGCGGTCCCGATTGAGAACCGCCCAACTTTTGTACAACCAAGAAAAACATAGCTGAAATATTGCCTGCTTCACACTGTGAACAGGCAAAAATGACAAAGTGCCATATTATCGACTTCGTGTCCCGTTTTCATACTGGTGTTAATTCACCGAAGACGATGATTTTGGTAAAAAACGATTATTGGTAGCAATGACGTGCAGATTAATCCATCCCGATGATATCTTAAACGTCACTAGTATCCCTGTCTCATCCCACTGGTCAAACCGATGACGATTTATATTTTCATTGTCTAGACGTCTATGTTTTATCGCCGGTCGCGATGACGAATTATGTTAATTGGCGCTGTAGTCTGGATGCGCCGCCTTTGATCGCGGGAAGTGGAGGAAGTCTAGCAGAAGCGTTCGTGCAGCTTGACTTGATGGACGCTTCCCTTATCAATTACTTGACAATATAGCAATCTCCAATACATGCCCATTTTCCCAAAACAATTAAAACTTTTAACAAAGCAAAAAAAAGGATGTAGAATATTTCATGACATTTTAAATACTCAATCGGAGTTGAAATCTAATGCCGTCATTAAGTGGGAATCAATTTTGGGGATACAAATAGATCCTTACGATCATTATGCAAATATATTTCATTGTACCCAATATAATCAATTAAGAGACATACAATATAAGATTATTAACCGTATACTTCCGACAAATTCCTACGTAAACAGAATTGCTTATATAGACAAGGATACTTGCGACATCTGCGAGAATGAGAGAGAAACCATTGAGCATTTATTTATTTACTGTGCTTACGCAAAACAACTTTGGGCAGACCTGGAGGTTGGCTTAGACAAGAGGTGAGCATGAGAGGGGACATAACTCCAAAGGCAATCATTTTCGGTTTTTAATGAGCAATCATTTTCTCAATTTTAATGAGCGCTTAATACATGTACACTTTCTATGCTCACAAAGCAATATATTTATCAATGCAAATTTAGAAAAACAAAACCTCAGTTTATAGCCCTTTTGAACATATTTAAGAGGCACTATTCTCTGATAAAATACAATGCGCACATCCAATATAATGAATCAAAAATCAACAAAATATGGATTCTGTTTAAAAAGTGCCTGGGGACCGCTGATCGCCTTCGGAGTTGAGTGATTATAATTATCTAATTTGTTCTTGCGTATATACTTTGATAAAGAGCTTATGGGACTTTAGTATTGGGCCGTGTGCCAATATATGATACAGGACATACGAGGATTTGTATATATATTTATGGAATAAAAAATATTTAAAAAAAAATAAAAATAATAATTACTTGTCGGTGACACGCGGACAAAATCGCTGTTTATTGACGGTTAAACTTAATTTCGTCATCGAAATAGAGGGAAAATCACCGTTACAGGCCTAAATCTATTGATAAGATGTGCTCCGTTAAGATGTTGGTAGATAAAATATGGTTAACACTATCTGGCCTGGGCTTTTCGAGACCTGTCCATGCCTGGGGAGGCCCCCTAATTATTTTCTTACCCCCATGAGCTAGGGAGCTGGAACTTACCACACTATACCCTTGGGTCAAGCTCTACCAGAAAATGTAAAAAAAATCCAAGATGACCGCTTTGATGAGGTCACAGTGACGCCATTTTCAAAACGACATTTTTTGATCGATTTTTCGAATTTTTCATTTATGCAATTTCTCCGCAAAAACTTCGTGATAAATTAGTAAATATTAATGTGACGTAAAATAAGATAGTTTTTGCCCACTTTCATCGCGAAAAAGCAGAAATTTTAAAGAACAAATGAAGAAAACATCATTTTTCTGGTAACCCAGGAGGCCGCCATCTTGAATTTACCCATGATTCTCTACTCGAGGGGTTATGCAAATAGGCTCAAAAATGACCCCAATATGATAAACTGTAAAGTCACGAGTGTCAGCTCTCAATTTTGTTGTCGTTCCGGAGATAGCGCAGAAAGTTTGGTAGAGCGGGGCCCTCATCACAGGCCTGGTAGGGTTATCTTTATGAGGGCATGGATGGAGGCAGTTCAAATAAAGAAGAAAACGTCATGGGAAATATGGTCAAGTTCACCGGGCAGGTTTACGACTACAGTCATAAATTTTAAGTTGATACATTGAATCTTGTTTCCGAGGTGTACATTAACGATACGAAACTAACAGAAATTCTCGTAATAACAACAAACAAAATGCGAGAATGCAGGAAAATGCCTGCGTCCATCATCTCAGTGAACCAGGTCCAAACCAGTCGTGTATTTAGTACAAAGATTTTTTACAACATTATATACGGTAATGCACAGATTATAACTGAACCCGCAAATAGATACCCTAGGATCAATGATCAAACATAACAGAAAAAGGCGCCAAGATAAAAGTAAATGCGAAAACATTTTAACCGTAAAACAGGTATGGGAACGAAATAGTGAGGGGCATGAAATAGAGAATGTAGGTATGAAACTTAGATGCATGAAAGCAGCAATCTCACGTTGTAGAAATATAAAGAAATAAAACACCACCGGTATGCAGTATGGACCTGGTATGCATGACTATACCATACACACATGTAGTAGAATGGGCATATATACCTGTAATATTCACTGTGCTACATATTGGTGGTGTTTTATACACTTGTTTTTCTCGAATACGTGATTAATAAACCACTAGTTTGTGAGAGCACTTATAGGGACAATGATTAACTATTTGCTATCTCTGACAATCCTCCGTAATGCAGGTCTGTATAATCCGTAACAACCATGAAGGATCATTTGCTAGTTACAGCTAGTCTTCGCTCTGTCCGTTTAAAATAACAGCCAATTAACGGACGACGATCGAAAGTGATACGCCACTAGAGGGATCTCGGTACATTTCGGTGAAGGCCGAGATTACAAGGAGAAAAGCTGAAGGGCCGAGCGGAGACTGCATGGGGGCGTCTCGTTAAGTAAACACAAACACGGATACAAACATGTTAATTCAAAAGATTCAGAGGGAACGAAATATACAACACATTGCCTGGCGCTTTCTTCGCTCAAATATGGGCACATCCGCAAAGTTCATTAGGTCACGAATGTTGTTTGAAAGCTCATCGATAAAAAAGCTTGTCGTCTTCCTAGCGAATTCATCTTCTATCATGGCTCGGCATTGTCAGACGAACCATTAATAGGGACATCTGATTTAATTTGGTTGTATATATTCATCCCGCGTGAAAATTTCCTATCCATTTTTGGCGGCGATATAGCAATTCTGCTGATTATAAAATCGTAAAACTTACATAACGAACGTCTACACGATGAGAGATGGAGCTCTTAAATAAGCTATACACAACAATCCGCGTGTCCAAGTTGAACCAAGAAGTTTCCGAAATGATCGTGACCTTTGGCTTCATGGTCCTCACTTTAAAAGAATAACTAAAATGAACAAAATTAAATATATTAATACATGTATATAAAATTAATCATTATTTTAATGTCAATCATATGTACAACCTTTATGACATTTATCACTAGCTGTGACAAAAAACTATACAAGTGTAAATCAGTCACTTTAGCAGTTTTCATGACGGTGTATGGTGTTACAATAACCACATGATAAAAAGCTTTAAAAGGAAATTCACTCAAAAAAGAAACGAAAAGACAACAAGATGATCGGTCGCATTTATCTGGATTATTTCGCAGTGCATGTAAATATTGGACTATAAGCTGATCGCATTATGTTTGTTAAAGACCAAAACAGTTTATATAAAATCCGCTGCTTTTCGATCTCCTGAATAACTTGAAATTTTAAATCCGATGCGACAATGTGGCCCTAAATTTGTCAGTATTTGCATACACCGAAATGAGTGACGAATTTTCTGGGCTACCATTACTATGGATGCACATGCAAATCGATGGGGACCTACTAAACACCGATCGGGACCGCCCGGTTAATGAAATATTTGTTAATAAATCGTTGATATTATTTTTATTTATTCCGTTGCGTCACTTACTTAGGGTGTGGGATCTATTCATGTCAATATTCAGCCGCGGCAAAGACACAATGGTACATTAACATAACGTAAATTTATTTGCAATAAGAATGAATCCATAGTACATGAGCAAATTTCCATCGGTGTATTATTCACTGATTCGCTAGGAGTTAACCCCATCTGGCCTGGGCTTTTTTGGGACATGTACCCCCTGATTATTTTTCTTATCCCCTGAGCTAAGAAGCTGAAGTTTACCACACTATACCCTTGGGTCAAGCTCTACCAGATAATATAAACAAATCAATGATGGCCTCTTTGATGACGTCATAGTGAAGTCATTTTCAAAAAGACATTTTTGGTCGATTTTTCGAATTTTTTATTCATGTAATTTCTTCGCAGAGACTGCATGATAAATTAGTAAATATTAATCAGATAAGAAACAAACAAAATTGCCCACTTCTCCCCGCGGAAATGCAGAAATTTTGAAGAAAAATGACGAAAACATCATTTTTCTGGTACCCCACGTGACCGCCATCTTGAATTTACCCATGATCCTCTGCTCAGGGCGTTATGCAAATAGGCTCAGAATGACCCAGATTTGATAAACTACAAAGTCACGGGGTGTCAGATCTCATTTTTTTGTCGTTCGGGAGATAGCACAGAAGGATGGGTCATAATCTCGTTTGTGTCACGTTTGTTAAGTCTGCTCTTAGCATTCTCAAGTGTTGAAATCCAGGAAATTCCAGCGTTCAATGTGTTTTTAATCAATGCGATTGCGTGTGGTGAAATGTAGATAAAAATCATACTACCGTACTAATACTACACAAACCACACTAGAAGCACAACTTGAAAAAAATTCGAAAAATCCGATGAAAAAATCGTCAAAAAAATGTCTTTTTGAAAATGACGTCATCATGTCGGCCATCTTGGATTTTTTACATTTTCTTGTAAGGCTTGACACAAAGATAAAGTGTGGTAAGTTTCAGTCCTCTAGCTTTAGGGATAGAAAAGAAATATAGTGGGGGAGGGACTCTTTCCGCCGTCCTCAGGCTGCGGTACACTCCAAATCGCCCAGGCCAGATAAGGTTCATCTTCTCGAGACAAGGCGTATCCTGCCGCAAGCTCTACTCTCCACCTTGTCACATTTGCCCATTACTTTACGAAAATTAAAAGCGCCACCTCGCGTGTGAACTGATCAAGTGGAGTTATCTTCTCCTTACCAACAAACCAATCACAAGACTCATAACAAACTCACTTCGTCGATTTGGAAAACATGGCGGCCGACTCACCAGCTGATTGCGAAGAAATAGAAGAGAAGTTTAAGATAGATACATTAACTGCCCAACACAGACAGGCCATGGAGGCGTTAATGAAGAAGAAGGATATATTTGTTTGTTCTAAGACGGGCAGTGGGAAGTCCCTGTCGTACGAGTCTTCGCCCTTACTGTTCAAAGGCTCTTCTGTTCTGGTCATAGCTCCGCTGTTGAGCATTATGATTGAACAGTGCGAGAAATTAAATGCCATCGGATTTAAAGCCACCTTCATTGGGAAGGATGCCGAAGAAGACCAGAAAATCGGAGGGGCTTATTTTGATTTCGTTTTTGCGAGTCCAGAGAATGCCATAGCAAACCAGAAATGGAGAGACATTATTAGTTCACCAACTTTTCAGGAAAAACTCCAGCTGATCGTTGTGGATGAGGCCCACACAATATTGCAATGGTATGTATTTTTCTATTATTACACGCTGATGAGAATTTTCACTTTTCTTATCTGATTTTAGCTTTTTATTCTTGCAAGTTTCATTTCTGAAACCTTCTGACTTTGATCTGAAAGTTAAAAATATGACGAAGAGGGGGGGGGGGGTATTTTCAGCTGTTTTCAATTTTTTTTTGTCCTGTTGTAGTCTCAGCCCTATATCAACTCTGGTCATAGGTTTCTGTTTAATTGTAATGTCATCATTGGGTAATGTACATGTAGCTTTTATGGCTGCATGGTCAGGCCTATTACAATCACCATGGTATGTATAATCTTTTTTTTTTTACAGATTTCATGATAGTTTAATAGTGACCACTCTTCTTTTTCTCAGTCAAAACATAGCTCAGTTGAACATTTACAGCTCAATCAGAACTGATCTAGATATATTATTTCATTTATTTGGTGTCAAAAGTTTTGGTTTTAAATATTGCAGATTTAGACATGTAGGCCTACTAGTATCATATGGATACGATACAAATTTTCATTCATAACAATAGTGAATGCTTTTTTGTTACAGGGGAAACAGTAAATCCACAGAAGATCCATTTCGGAAGTGGTTCAGCAAAATTGGTGAGCTGCGCTCCTTGTGTCTTGATGTGCCCATTATGGCTCTGACAGCAACTGCTTCACCACTGAGCCGGAAACAAATCATGAGATCTCTGTGTTTCAAAGTTTTGCGGGAAGTAATCATAGATTCTTCCGATAGGAGAAACATCAAACTTTCATCTGTGGCTATTTCTTCAGTTGCTAATGTAGCGGATACATTTGATTGGCTGTTCACGAAGCTGGACGAACAAAAGCAAGGTTTACCAAGACATCTGGTATTTTGTTCAACGATCAATGATTGTTCCAAGATCTACACTGAGTTTCTTGTCCGGTTTGGACGGGAGTGTGAATGGTACAATATGTACCACAGCAAAACAAATGAATTGGTTAAGCAAAAAATACGAGAAGACATGAAGTCTCCAAATGTTGAAGTTCGTGTGCTGATATGCACTAATGCAGCTGGAATGGGAGTAAACTTCCAAGATGTTAACAACATACTAGTTCACTATGGCCTGCCCAGAGAGATGGACACATTTGTTCAGCAGATGGGCCGTGCAGGACGTGATGGATCCTTCTCCCAGGAACTGATTCTTCTGAAAATGAACAAAAACCACCTGAAACGAAGTGAACCGAACAACAAGTCCGTCGGACTGGTAACAAAAAAACTCTCAGTTCATTGTGTAAACTATTTCTCTGAATATCTCCGCACAATTTGTAAAAGATATGTCTGTTTTCGGTTACCCGACCGAATCTAAAATAAATCCTGCGAGTCTAAAAAAAAATTCAGCAAATTCCAACGAAATCGCGACCACGGTCGCGTTTTGCGACAACAACAACAACCGTAAAGCGGCGCGAACAGTGTCAGCATACCGTAAAGTGTGATTGTAATGCAGCGCATGGCAATGCATGGCGGCAGGTTGACGATCTTTTCAGCAAATAAAGCACCCACTTCCAGGTCGAGAATCGAGAAATCAGCAACATGATTACGCTTCAGTCGACCTGATCAT